>QAXK01000756.1:0-12348 GCA_004335735.1 Chlorella sp. KRBP
AGAGTCACTCCGCTCAACATGTTGCCTGTGCAGGCAACCTGCACCTTTACTGGCAGCTGTTTGAGAGCCACCGGTGCTGCGCGGGCGGCTTCATCTGGGACTGGGCCGACCAGTGCCCGGTGCGGCGCATCAGAGCCCTACCACTACCACGCACCACCTCACCCTCCACCTCACTCGCCACCTCAGCGTCAGGCAAGCCACTTGCGGGCAGCGAGGGCGGCAGTGCGCCTGGCCTGCAACAGCAGAACGAGCAGCAGCAGCAGCAGCAGCAGCAGCAGCAGCAGCAGGAGGATCAGGAGGGTGTGGCTGTGGAGTACTGGGCCACGGGCGGCGATTTTGGTGACCAGCCCAACGACGTACAGTTCTGCGCCAACGGACTGGTGTTCCCTGACCGCACGTGAGTTTGTGCCCTGCTGCCCCACACTCCCCGCATGAGCATCACACTGTTGTGCGCTAGTTGTAGGGAGCAGCCACTGCCCCTGCTGCTGCAGCTGCGGTGGCTTGCCTGTGCTGCCTGTGTGCACATTAGACAGTAGGTGGCGTGCTGCCTAGACAGTGGCTTAGACAGTGGGTGGCGCGTAGACCTTCTGTCACGCTGTGCCATGTTCACTTTACCCTGCAGGCCGCACCCCGCCCTTGCTGAGGCCAAGCACGTCATGGCGCCCGTCAAGTTCTCCTGGGCAGCCCACACCGACACCCCCCCCTCACCCGCCACCGCCACACCTGCTCAGCCCGCTTTACCCGCCACCGCCACCACCACCGCTCCCATGTGGTCCCCGTCAGCGCCACTGCGTGTGCTGGTGGGCAGCGCGTACGACGCCCGCAGCACCTCGCACCTGCAGTTCCAATGGCGCGCCGTGGGCAACGGCCTGCCTCTCACTAGCCTCTCTGTAGCTACAGAGAGCGCTGTTACAGGGCTAACTACAGAGCTAGCCAGCAAGGCGGGTGTGGCGCTGGTGCAGGGGCAGCCGCACACGAGCCTCCTGGGTGGGGAGGTGCCCGTACCATGGAGGGGTGGCCAGCAGCAGGGGGCTGGTGATGATGTGGGCGTGCAGCGGGTGCTGGCGGCAGGTGCGGGTGGGGCGGCGGGTGCGGCGCGCTTGCAAGCGTGGGGCCCAGGAGGGGTGGCGGCAGGGAATGGGAGAGCGGAGGTGGGGGAGGAGGGGGAGGGGGAGCGAGGTGGCTGGCACGTGTTTATGGTGGACCCTCCATTGGGGCCGAGGAGCAGCAGGCCGGTGGAGCTGCCGGTCTCGCTGCAGGACGTCCAGCAGGCGGCCAAGCAGGGGCAGGTGAAAAAACTGGTTAGGGTTAGGGTTACGTAGGCCAGGGCGACGTACCTCTTGCAGTGCGTCCATCCTGCAGTGCACAGCAGCCTGAACTGCCGCAGAACGAACTCCTGGCAAGCCCACAGCACAGCTGCAGCAGCGTCTCAGTGCAGCCTCCCTCTTATCCGCGTTGGTGTCCTCATCGCCCATGAGGCTTGATTCACATCTCATCAGTGCATGTGGCGTTCACGGCAGGTGCCGTGGTGCTGTAGGACAGGAGGACTCACGCGCCAATGTTGCAGATGTTAATTTGCATCTGTCTGTTCCCTGTGAATGTGAATGTATATGTGCAGGCCAGCGACGCATGGCTCGAGGTGCGCGCCGTCCTGTCCACAGATGCGCCCTGGTCACCCGCCGGGCACATCGTGGCGTGCACGCAGCTGCCTCTACCACCCACCAGCGCCACCAGCACCACCACCACTGACACCGCCGCCACCACCGCCGCCACCACCACCACCACCACCACCACCATCGTACCCGACGGCAAAGGAGCTGGGGACGAGGTGCCTGTGGTGCCGCGCCTTGTGATGGAGCTGCTGGGCCCCCTGATGGGCCCTGCTGGTGGTGCTGGTGGTGGCGGAGGTGGTGCTGGTGGTGGTGCTGGTGCGCCCCTTGTGGGCTTTGGTGGTGTGGCACCGCCAGGCACGCCTCCCTTGGTGGTGTCTCAGGTGCGTCCCGCCACCAAGTCACCCTTGTGGGCTTGTTATGGCGCGGTTGCTCTTAGCTGGCAGGTAGGGCATGGCAGCTGTTGGCTGGCAGGTAGGGCATGCAGGTCTTGGCTGACAAGGGCTTTGCCGGAGCTAAGGCGCTGGGCAGAGGGTGGCAAACTTGAGGGTGGACGCTCCAGAGCCCCTGTGTGTGTGTTGATATTTTCATCTGTTTGTGTGCCTCGGCGGGGCCGGAGCCCAACTACCGGGCGTATGAGGTGTCTCGCAGCACTCCCGCTGTGTGTTGCTTCCCATCAACCCGCTCCAAATCGCTGTGGGTGATGTCGTTGTTGATGTCGTGCAGGAGGTGCATGCTGGGGTGGAGAACGGCAGCAGAGGTGGCGCGGGCAGCAGGCCCACCGTGTGCATCAAGGGTGGCACTGTGCCCGGGTTTGAGGCGCGCTTTGACGGCGCCACGGGCGTGCTGCAGGGCCTGTGGGCCGGGGGCGCTCAACTGCTGCACGCACCACTGCTACCCTGCCTCTTCAGGTGTGTGTGGGAGGCCTCCATTGTGTACATATGTGTCGATGTTTGCATCTGTCTGGGCGCCCCGGCAAGGCCAAAGCCCAACTACCGGGCGTATCAGTTGTTGTGTGCGTCGCTTGCATACCAGGGCAGCCTGCCGCCGTGTCAAGGCGCCACGGATCAGCAGGGGGCCAGATTAGGCACCAGCCCATCAGGCTAGCGCCTGGAGACCTTGCTGCAAACTGCTGTTCTGCGAGTCCCACCCAGCGTGCCAAGGGCTGCCGTCGAGCGTTGGGGCCTTACACGTGCCGTGTTGCGTGTGGTGGTGGTGGCTACCCAGGGCGTGCACGGACAACGACCGTGGTGGTTCTGATGGGAGCAGCTATGGAGCGAGGTGGGCGGCGGCGGGCCTGGACCGACTGGCACCCTCCCTTACAGGTCTGTGTGTGTGTGTCGAACTCATCATCTGGCGCAGCCATCTCTGGCAAGCAGACGAACCAGGTGTGCGAGCGATTGGCGCCCTCCCTCTCAGGTGACATGACAGCATTGCGCTGGCACTCACGCCGAGGGCCCGTCACCTCTAATGCTCAACAACACGAGCGCTCTTCCGCCCCGCTTGGCATGGTGCTCTCAAATGCTGTATCACGTTGGTGCTGGTGCTGGTGCGTGCTCCCTGTACCTGCCCGCAGACCCCGTGCAGGTGAAGGTGGAGGAGCAGCCGGGCGGCGCCGCCGTGCACGTGACGGCGTGCTTCACCATGCGCCCCCAGGCCCCGCCCGCCGGCCAGGCGCCCGACGGCGGAGCGCTCAAGGAGTTTGGAGGCGTGTCGTGGTTTTCAATCCCAGAGGGGCAGCACGGGGCTGGGGGTGCTGACACAGCTGAGGTGGGCACTGGCGCTGGCACAGCTCCCACTGATGTGGATGCTGGCACCGCCCTCACTCCCACTGAGGTGCTCGACGCACCACCCCCCTTGGAGGAGGCCGTCAACGTGCGCGGTCAGGTGGCGCTTCACGAGCAGCTGAGGGAGGAGACCGAGGGGCATGTTGGGGGGCCGCTGCGGGCGGCGGAGGTGGAGGCGCAGGGCAGTGGGGGTGCGGAGGGGCGGGTGGGCGTGGCGCTGACGAGTGTGGTGCACACGAGTGGGCTGGTGGAGACGAGGTGGGAGGTGGACGCGAGTGAGGCGCTGCCGGCTGCACTCAAGCCTGGGCTCATGAGGTGCGTGGCTGTCTTACTGGACATGGAACAATTGTCACGGCTGCGTGTGGCAGGCCTGGATGCGGTGTGCGGCTCTGTGCACGATGTACATGTGTCTGGGCACCTCAAAGGCACATCACGTGTTGAGTGCCTGTGTGTGCCCGTGTGCCCCGTGTGGTGATGCAGCTCCTTGCCGCGTGTGGGCGTGTCGGCGGCGTTGCACCCCTCCCTTGACCACGTGGCGTGGTACGGCAAGGGGCCGCACGAGTGCTACTGGGACAGGCAGGAGGGTGCGCACCTGGGGCTGCACGCCGCGCGGGTGCAGGGCATGCACACGCCGTACGTCTTCCCGCAGGCAAGTTTGTGAGCGACGCTTGCATGACGGGGCAAGTGTGCTTGATCCTTGCACCCGTGCATACATCGCTCTGCTTGCAACCATCCAATCTTTGTTTGATCCAAGAGAGTCCTGCTTGCTCAACTCACTCGTCTAATCGCAGGAGAACGGCGGCCGCTGTGGCGTGCGCTTCGCCCTCCTGCAATCCCAACCACACCCACCCGGCGCCACCCCTGCCACCACCACTGCCACCCTCCCGATTGCTCTGGCCGCCTTCCCTACCCGCAACACCCCGCCCATGCAGCTCAACGTGAGCCCCTACAGCATGGCTCAGCTGCACGCCGCACGCCACGAGTTCGAGCTGCACCAAGGTGGGATGGTGGAGGACCCGGCCACGGCCGCTGTGACCACCACGCTGCCGCCGCTGAGTGCACCAGCGACGCACCTGGTGCTGGACCACTTGCACATGGGCGTGGGAGGGGACGACAGCTGGAGCCCCAGCACGCACGAGGCCTACCTGGTGCCACCGGCAGTGTACAGCTTCTCGCTGGCGCTGCTGCCCGTGCGGCCCCTGGGGGCTGCTGGGGCTGGAGTGTGATTTATGATAGTGGTGTATGAGCAGGATGACTTCTATAGAGGTGGTTGCACGTATCCGGAACAGCATTAATCACGTTTGGCGTGGTGGCAGGATTGGTTAGGTGTGCTGAGCCGAACAAGCGCAGTCGCAGGTGCCTGTAGACGTAGAGAGCTTACAGTTAAAAAGAAGCACTGCAATGGCAGGCAAGGGCACACCAGTACATCAGAAAGGATCCTCATCACGCTGGTACACGTTACGCCCAAAGATAGCCATGAGCATCTCTGCCGTTTTTTGCAGCAACGTGGTGTTGGACCGGGATGTATCTGCAATGGAAATGTATCGATCGATCGAGGTGCAGATGCCGCTCTTCCCTCCACTTCCCTCCCTCCCTAGCTCTCATCAAGTTCAGTGTACTCTCTCCAGTTCTCCTCTTCAGTTGCTGCTCGTAGCCCCACCAGCCCTCCCCCCAAACTACGTGCGCCGCAGCATGACTGCCATGTCAATCTCGCGCAGTGCCGCCGCCGTGTCCGCAACCAGTTCGTCCCACAGAGCCTCAGCCAGGTCCAGCTGCAGCTCAGCCTCCGCCTCCACTCGCATGGCGTCCCACTGACGCTCGTCCTCGCCTGCACACACAGCAACACCACCACCACCCGCGCAACCAGGTCCTGATTCGTATGTAGGTCCAGCCACATGCACACCTCGACCGCAAGTGTGTGTGTAGCTTGCAAACGGGGCTTCAGGCCGCATCAACCAAGGCAACACGGATCAGCAGCAATCAGCCGCCGGCAACTATGCCGCACTGCTTGCGTGACGGCTGCTCACAGCGCCACAACGCACGGCGCTGCCGCAACTGCGCATTTCAGTGCCGCTGATGGATGTGCAGGCCCGCCCACATGCACACGCACATCCACAAGCGCCCACCCAGACATGCACAAGCGCACCTGCGTCCGCGCCCAGCAGCTTGTCGTGCTCCCCGTCGCTGGCAGCCCGCACTGCCAGCCAGGCCTGCACCTGCTCCGTCACCTGCCGCTGCAGCTCCTCTGGGGAGGGCAGCGGGCGCACCACGCGGCCACGCTGCACCCAGCTCGGCACCTGCGGCTCACACGGTGGTGGCCATACACGAGCGTTTGGCACGACGCAGACGGCAGGGTGCCACATGGCAGCTGCAACACGTCAAGCAATGCTGTGTCGTGCCCAGCTGTACGCCACCTGCCTCGTCAGCTGCCTCCTCGCATCGCCTCTTACTCAAACGCCTCCATACGCCTCCTACTCAAACCACACCAATCAACCACGCACCTGGATGCGGTTGGCAGCCCTGTACACGTTGATGATTGCCTCGTTGGCCGCGTCGTACAGCAGCTTGTAGGCAATGTGCTGCGCCTCACTGGTGCCCTCGGGCAAGGACCGGCCCATGGAGATGAAGCCCTCGAGCTGCAGGGGCTCCTGGCCAGGTGACAACTCCTGCAGTGACCACAGCACGCAGCACCACCCATGAGCAGCATCACAAACGCTATGGATAGCACCGTAGCTCCGCGCCACAGCTGCGGTCGCTTCACGGTGCGCCGAGGGGACGGCGGCTAGGCCGCCTGGCCTGTGTCGGCGTGCCCTGCTGGCAAAGGGCGGAGGCTCACCTGACTGGCTGCTCACCTGTGCAGCGCAGCGCTGAGCGCCTGCGTCACAATCAGTCACGCTAGCCCACACGACAGTGGTGGCTCACCTGGGGCCATCCTCCCAGCTCCTCCAGCCTGAGCTGCAGCACTTGGTCCAGGTACGTAGACACCACCTGCTCAGGGACAGGTGCAGTTTCGGAGCACGCGCGGAGGCACACGCTACTTGCTGTGAGGCCATCCCTCTGGCAACACGTGCAAGGTCAGTCACACTAGTTCGCTGTGCCCAAACAGCCGCCCCGGCTGAAGGCATGCAATAACGACAGCAACACCAATGACTGATTCGCTGTGCAGTACACCTGCAGCGCAACCACCCCACCACTGCCCACCCAACTGCCCGCTTGCACAGGCCCATCCACCCGCCTGGTCGCACCTCGCGTGTCAGCACCACGTTGGGCGCTGCCGCCGCCTCCGCCTCCCTCTTGAGCTCCTCCTGGTCGTGTTCAGGCACAAGGTACGCGCCCAGGTTGACCTGGTAATCGCCTGCACCACCCAGGTCATCGTCACCCCACCTGCGCACATACGAGGGGCCAGCCACACCAACACCTGGTTGGGGGGGCAAGTGTCGCGCCAGGTGGAATCTGCCTGTCCTGCAGCATCGCAGCAACCGCCGCGAACGCCATGCGATGATGATGATGATGATGATGATGATGATGATGATGATGATGATGATGATGATGATGATGTCGCGCTAGGGCCTGCACACCACCTGACTGCTACCGTCACCTAGAAGAGAGAGCTACCACCAGCCAAGCCCTGTACGCAAGGCGCTGCCGACACCGCACAAGAGACGGCCTCACTGAACAGCGAGCCGCCCACAAGCGCGCCACCCCAAAGCACGCCAGTGCGCCACCCTCCCCTCCCCCCTGGCCTCACCCTAGGTCCTCGTCCGTGTAGGTCTGAGGCGTCGACCCAAACCCATCACTGTCATCGCTGTCCGTCCGCTTGAGGGCGCGCTGGCCCGGGCCGGGCGGCTGCCATGCCGCGCCAGGACTAGGACTGCGCGCCCCGCCCTCGTGCTGCTGTGAGGGTTGTTGTTCGGGCTCTGGGGCGGCACCGGAGTTGGCGGGGCGACGGGCGAGAGGGGGGCTGGGGGAGGAGGTGCGGCTGCTGTGGAGGGAAGAGGGGCCGCCGGCCACGTCGACAATGGTCTGCGGTGTGCGGCATGGTGGCACACAGCACCACAGGTGTGTGGGGACGCACAGGGGCCGTCTGCCTGCCTTGGTGCTTTGGGGCACACAACAGCACGGCCTCCTGCAACAGCCCCGCACCACCAAGGGCAGAGCATCGCACACGCGCACAGGCATGCGGGAGGGGGTTGCTCACCCTTAACGGTCCCTGAGGGCCCTACCCACCTGCACGCTCTCCCTGAGCATGGTGTCCATGAGGGTGGCGGTGATGGCGTCAGCCAGGTCGTCGGGACTCTGGGGCGACCGCGCAAACGGACCCAAGGCTGCCACTGCGAGTGCGAAGCGAGCGGCAGGAGCGCACAGCCTCAAGTGTCCGCCCAGACGCAACGCACCTCCCAACACCGCGTGCCCCAGTGCACAATGACATGTCCTGCACACGCATCTGTCCTGTTGCAGGGTGAGCAAGCCCTGTCCCGCCGCCGCGCACCTCTCGCCGCCACGCTGGCGTGCGGTGTGGCCGAGGGCGAGGACGAAGCCGCGTCCACCTCCACCTCGCTGTCCGCCGCGTCGAAGCTCATCGAGTAGTCACTCGCCACCACGCTCGCCTCGCTCGCGCTGTCCTGCTCGTCCACGCCACCCGCGCCCTCGCCCTCCGCCTCTTCGCCCTCCCTCGCCGCCGCAATGCTGCCCCCCGGAGCCTTGCTGGTGGGAGGAGGCTGGAGGCCGTCGAGCTTGGCGTCCATGCTGCTGTCGCCTGAAGGTGCAGCTCTCGCACTGGCGGCCGGCGCAGCAACGACTGGTGCGGCGGAGGTGGCGAGCGGCGCGGCCGGCGCGAGTGGTGCGAGCTCCTCGCCGTCAGGCTCTTCCACCACCTCGTCCTCCATCTCCTCCTCCTCGTCCTGCTGCTTGCTCGGGACGGCGGCAGCTGGTGCAACAGCGCCCTTGGCCGCGGGCGCGGGCCCAGCGCTGTCCCGCGGCACCGACAGCTCCCCTGCTAACTCTCCCGACGCCCCCACGCTGTAGATCGTGTGCCCAGCCTCCCCACCCTGCACAGCCACCCCTGGAGAAGCAGTAGCAGCTGCCACTACCGCCGCGCCGCCCACAGCTGCCCCGGCCACTGCGCCGAGCCGCACCGACAGCTGGCCCGAGTGCTGCAGTGCCGCCTGTGCCGCTGCCTCCTGCTCAGCTGCTAGATACTCCTCCTCATTGATGGTGAGCGAGTCGAGAAGGTCTGACGCGTCAAGCAGCACCTCACCACGCGCTGCCGACGTGGCCAGCTGCACTGGTGCACGGGCTGGTCCGGGCGCAGGCACCACCGCCTTGCCTGCCGCTGCAGCTTCCTGACCTTGGGCTGCCGCGCCTGCTGGCTCCGCAGCAACAGCAGGAACAGGTGTGCTGCTGCCGGCGGCGGGAGATGCGACGGTGGCAGGAACGGGCGCAGTGCCCACGACCAGCTCCTCCTCCTCTTCCTCATCCGCCTCGTATTGAATCTCCTCCTCCTCAATCTCCTCCTCCGTGGTCGCCTCCTCCTCCTCCTTTTCTGCTGTCGCCATGCCCTGCTGTTGACGCTGCTGCGTGGGCGCTGCCTCGACCTGGCGCCCCACCGCCGCTGCCGCAGCCAGCGCACCATCCCGCTCAGAGGAGGACGAGCGTGCCAGGAGACTAGCAGCGGCTGCCTCAGCACCGCCATCGCCCTGCTGCTTGACGTCCACCAGCTCAATTGAGGCTGTTGCCTTGAGAGTGGATGCGCCGCCGAGCTGAGCGGACGACCCCGACGATGACGATCGGGACGCCTTGTCGGGCGCGGCAGCCGCCACTGGCTCGAGTGCAGCTGCCGCGCTGGCCGACCGTGCCGGTCGTTGCGCTGCAGCTGCTGCCTGCTCGTCGTCCTCGTCTTGGGCCGCAGCGGCGCCCTCCTCCTCGTCGATGAACTCCTCGGACGAGTAGCCGCCGCTGGATGCGGCGCGCACCGGCGGCGCCGGTGCTGCTGATGAAGGCCGCGTCGCTGCAGCTGGTGGCTGGTGAGAGGGCGGGGCGCGACTGGTGCCGCTGACCGCTGCTGCCTCCATGGCGCCAGACTCGTCAAGGTCCGCCGCCTGAACGCAACCACGAACAGCGGGCAGCACATCAACCAGTTGCGCTCCTCTTCACCCTGTTCAACATGCACGCTTTCAATGCCCCCACAGCACCGCAGCCTACCCATCCCGCCCACCCATCCACCTCCTCCCGCACTCACCTCAAGCTCACTGATGTCCAACACCACGTGGCCCCTGGGACCTCCGTCCGACGAAGACGAGCTGTGCCGCGCACGCAGCACCTCTCCACCCAGGCGTGGTGGCGGAAGCGAAGGTGCTGCTGCCACTGCAGCTGCTGGCGACTGCACTTGGTCAAACTCGGTGCTGTAGGTGTGCGGTCCCGAGCTGGCACCCGCAGCAGTGGCGGTGGCGATGCTCTGGCTGCCGCTGCTGCTGCTGGCTCCGCGGGTGGCACCCGGTGCCGCAGACCGTGGCTGGTGCTGCTCCTCGTCATCGATTTCCTGTGTGGTGGCGGCTGCCTGCATGTCTGAGGGGGCGTCCATGGACGCGGCCTGCGCAGCGGGCAAACGTGTGGGTGCACACTAAGCAACCTGATAGCAGCGCACGGCTGCAGCCAGTAAGGGTGAGGGTTAGGTAAGCGAATGCGACTCAGAACATTTCCCTCGTATGCATAAGCGACGCACCTCGAGCTGGCTGATGTCCAAGAGCACGTGGCCTCGGGGCCCCTCCTCCTCGCTGACCGACGACTCGCTCCTCCTCGCCGCCCCCGCCTTGCCCTCCTCCACCTGATCCTGGTCCTCGCTGTACTCGATCTCCGCAGTGGCCGCAGACGCCGACCCCGACGAGCGAGGCGAGCCGCCGCTGAGCTGCGAGTCCGCGATCGTGTACGCCTCCTCCTCCTCGTCGTCTTCGCGCATGGCGCCGCTCACCGCCGCCTCCTCCTCGACGTCAGACGCGTCGATGAGCTGGTCGGCAAGGTCGTCAACGTCCATCAGCCCACCCAGGCGACCCTGAGGCACGCACATGCCGACACGTGCGGCAGGCAAGCGCGCCGTTAACGACTCGATCAGATCAACGCGCACTTGCTGCAGCCCCCAGTCCAGTAGTAAACAGGCACGCTCCTGCACTCACCGAGCCTTCGTCGTCCTGCACAGACTCGACAGGTGACTTGCTGCTCCTGCGCTCCTCCACCTCCACGTCCACATCCTCCTCCCCGATCGACGAGTACTCGATGCTCCCGCTCTCGGACCCACGCTCCGCCTCGCGACCCTCCACCTCCGCGTCCTCCTCAGGTTCAGATGCCGACGACGGCGCCTGAGGCACGGCCATGAGCCCAGCCAGCGGGTCGCTCGACACGCCAGACGCCTCGCCGGACCCGCTCCCGCTGCCCACCCTCCCCGCTGGCCGCCCGCTGCCGGAGCTGCTGCTGCCCATGGCCCTCGAGTAGCGCGGCTGCACGCCAGACCGCTCCGCCTGCAGCTGCGCAGCAGCCCTGCCGCCTCCGACCAGCACCTTGCCGGGGAGCGGGGGGATGGACAAGCTGCCAGGGCCCTCCTCGGGTACGCTGCCGCTGCTGCTCTTGCCGTGGCGTTGCGCGCCTCGGTCCGACTCGTCGGGGATGTCGTCCGAGGGGAAGCTCTCGCTGTAAGTGACGGAGTCCGATGCGTCGGCGCGGCCTTGGCGCGCGGGGGCACTGGCGCGGACCGGAGCGGCCAGGGCGTGTGATCGGGGTTGGCCTGCACGCGCACAGCAACAGCTTAGCACAGCGTTCAAGACACACTGCCCGCCACGCACGCGATGTCATGGGTCCCCTGGTCTCACGCTCACTTGCGGCAGGGAGGGGCGAGGTGGGCACGGGTTGGTACGCAGCTCGGTGCAGTGCAGCCTTGGCGTTGGCAATGTCCTGGTTGGTGGCCAACAGCTGCGCCCGCAACTGCGCCTCCTGAGCAGCCAGCTGCGCACGGCGCGCCTGCACTCCATCAACGGCACAGCGTGACACAGCGCGGTGCGCGCGTGGCGCGAGCGGGTTCACCCATACTGCACGTACAAGAGCGGCACAAGCAGTTGCTCGCCCCCAAAGCGCACCACCATGTCCTCACCTCGCGCTGCTTGTCCTCCAGCTGCTGCCTGAGCAGCTCCACCTGCCGTGCAGCTTCCTCAAGCGAGTCCTCGCTGCCCCGCCGCCCGCCCGCCTGCTGCCCGCCCTCCCCGCCAGCTCGGCTCGCGCTCGCCAGCTGCCTGCCGCCCCTCCCATCCCTCACACGCCCCTCCACCGAATCATCCTCCTCCACCTGCCCGGATGACACCTCCTCCTCAGTGGATGAGCGGTGGGAGCCGGACCGCACGCTGGAGGCGGAGCGTGAGTCCTCCACTGACGCAGCGCTCCGTGACGCGCTGCCACCCATCTCATCAGGGATGTCGCTGGAGGTGGAGGCGGCGCGCTGCCTGGTCTGCGCTGCTGGCAGCGCCCTCGCCACAGCACCTGCACAGCCCCGTTGGGACGCCACTGGCACACAGCGCAGTGATGTCTGCGCCATCCGCATAGGCTTGCGTACCCCACCTCCCGCAGTAGCGTTGGGCTGCAGCGTTTGTATGCTAGAGGAAACGAAGCAGAACGCACCTGTGGCTGTGGGCTTATGCGTGGTGGTGGTAGCAGGTGCTGCCTTGGGTGCGCTCACCACCTTGAGCTCCTCCTCCACGCTGGCGAGCTGACGGTTGAGCTCAGCTATCGCCTGCAGCTCAACGTGCGCATGCACGCACACATGAGGATGTGACGCATGTCTGTGACATGTCTGCGAATTGTGGGACCATCTGTTTGCCATAACTGGCTCCACCAGATGTAAAGCTCGACACACACACACACACACCTGCCTGGCGATCTTTTGTGACGGCTGCAGCATCATGACATCCTGT
>QAXK01000757.1:0-41330 GCA_004335735.1 Chlorella sp. KRBP
CGCCGCGCCGCCGCCGCCTCCCGCCACCCGCACCTGGCCAGCCCGCTCCGCTCCAACGAAGCCACCACCTCCACCAACAACCTGCTGCACATCCCCGCCGGCAACACGCTCAGGCCCTTCTCCTCGCGCCCCCTGGGCAGCCGTAGCAACAGCACCGCCGCCACGCCCCTGCTGCAGCCCAACAGCAGCCTCCACGCGCACCTCACGCAGCACGGCCACCAGGCCCCGCCACCGCCCGCCGCTCACCAGGCCTCTCGCACCCGCGCCGGCTCATCCTCCGTCAGCGTCGCCGCCCCCACGCCTTCCACCGCCCGCCAGGCCGTGGGCGAGCAGCACCGCGCCGCCCTGGCCGCCATCCTCGCCGACGTGGGCGCCTCGGCCACCAATTTCCGCCGGTCCCGCCGCTCCGCCTCCCTCTCCTCCCCCTCCTCCAACCCCGCCTCCGCCGCCGTCACCACCTCGCCATGCACCAGCGACGGCGGCGCCGCCCCTCCGCCACCCACCTCCACCACCACCGTCACGCCGCGGGCGCAGGCCAACTCCATCACCCCCAACCCGCGCCTCCGCACCCGCAGCCTGGCGCTGCCGTGCCTGCCAGAGACGCGCCCCGTGCCGTCCTTCATGCTCTCGCGCCACTACCAACCAGCTCCCTCACCCACCACCACCCCGCTGGCAGCACCATCCCTCACACCCGCCGCTCCCACCACCACCACGGTACCCCCCTCCGCCAACCCAATGACGGCCATGTCAGCGTTCGCCAGCATGTTCGTCCACTCCTCCCTGCTGGGGGAGCTGGCCGACTGGAACGGCACATCTTCCACCGGGCCCAGTGTCGTCGCCGCCGCCGCCTCCACCAACGACATCCCCGCTGCCAACACCACCAACGGGGACGATGCGTCGGGCAGGGCCAGGAGCGTGGCAGAGATGAGCATGGCCCAGCTGTGGAGCGCTGCCTCCAACCCGATCCTCAATGCCGCCGCCGCCACCACCGCCGCCAGCGCGCCCGCGCCGCCACGCCTTTTGTGGGGCGCAGCGTCCAACCCGCTGCCACCACCCGTCGTGCTGCAGGGCGCGGGGAGCAGCAGGGTGCAGCGCAGCGCCACGCTGGCCACGTCGGCCGGCGCGCTGCAGGCGTGTGCCGTGGCCGCCACCGAGCTGCTGGAGCAGGAGTGCCAAGACCTGCAGCAGCAGCTGAGCCGCAAGCAGCAGCAGCTCGTGCTGCTGCAGCAGCTGTCGTCCGACACCAGCGCCTTTGGAGGAGCAGCAGGAGGCCAATTGGGCGGCGGCGGCGGGAACAGCGGCGTGTGGGGCGTCTGACTTGGCGATGTCGTTTGGATTTTTGTTGTGATTTTTGCATGTCCTGCCTGTCCTGCATACGCTGATCATCGTCCCCGCACATACCTTTGCTCTCACACGAGCCCTCACGGCCTGCCCCCGCGCCCACCGTGCGCCACGTCTCCTCCGACAAGTCGCGCCCACTGATGCTGGTCCACCCTGCACATTGCAAATGGCTTGAATTATAACGCGAATGATGCAGAATGGATTGAGGTGACCCGCGTGCTGGCGTCATGCCGTTCAGGCGACGCGTCCAGGAAGGCCCTCAATTGAGAGGCGGGATCGTGCTGCACTGCCCCCAGTGGCCCTTCCTGTCGTGGTGCTGCCCGCTGTTCTGCGTTCTTGCGACCAGGCGAGCTCGCGGATACAAGCGTTTTTTCGACGTTGGCACGCCCGGGACGCCGATCCCGCAATCAGTCGACAAAGGAGGAGGAGGAACACTACCAGACACGCTAGGGAGCAGCCTGCAGGGCTCCTCCGTGCTCGCCTGGCCGAATTCGAGCAGCGTGCCGGATGATGATGTCCCGGCCCGGCGTGTAGCGTGCCTCCCCAGGAGCCCACGGATGGGGGGCAGCAGGAGCGCGGGCACTGCAGCACGCCCAGGAGATGCATCGCGGACGCGCGCCGTCGTGGCGAAGCCGTCCTGGAGGATGGCTGGAGTTTTCTTGGCAGCGCTACTAGCGGCCCGCTGCAGCAGGATCGCAGCCAAGCCCGTGGGCTACGGGCTCTGGAACTACACGGAGCCAGCGTGGGACCACAACAGCAACTACACGCTGGTGGTGACGGATGCCTGGGAGCTGCAGGAGGCGCTGGAGCGCTTCGTCAAGCTGGCCCATGAGGAGACGGCACAGCAGCAGAGCCCCACCAGCAGCCCACGGCCACCCTCGCCTCCGCCTCCGCCCAGCCTGGCCAAGGTGCACGGCGAGGGCGACGAGGACGACGAGCAGCGCTGGTTCCAGGTGGCGCTGCTGTCCTGCACCTTCACTATCCGCGTGCGCGGGCTCATCCGCATCGACCCGCTCACCTGGGACCGCACCGTCAGCAGCAACAAGGTCGTGGTCAAGTCAGGCACGCTGTGCATCCAGGGTGACTTTGGCGGGCCGGATGGCATGGCGGCCATTGACACGGCAGGGATGGATAACGTGACGCCGCTCTTCATGGATCCAGCCCGCGTCGTCCTGCTGGACCTGGCCATCGTCAACCGTGAGTCAGCGCACGCCCTTTGAACACCACGGGATCTAGGCGCTTTGGGACTTTGCAGCGCTGGCGTACATGCAGCCGGCTGCCGGCAAGCGCTGAAAACCAACGTCTGCGTGGCGGGATGGCGGTTGTGAACGGGCGGATGTCGGGCACGGGTCAAGGGGGCGGGTGGTGTGGGGGGAGCCGTAGACGCAAGGCAGGTAGAAAATGGCACCCAGCGCAGAGGCCCCCGTATTAATACGTTGCCTTGCGCTTTTTGTGTTGCGGTGTTGGGTGTGTGAGCGCAGCGTGCCGGATGGCGACCAACCTGGGCGTGAGCGGCGCCGTGTACACCAGCCCAGCGGACGTGGCCTTCATCAGCAAGAGCCCGGCCTGGCAGACGTGCACCTACATCAACGTCACGGTGGGTTGATACAAAGGACGCGTCTGCCTCAAGTTAGGCCTCCGGCTGTGCCGAACTTGACGAGCATTCTGACGCGGCCCCGTTGTGTGCACGTGCGCCCGCAGGTGTACATGGCGCCGCAGGATGTGGCTTCGCAGCTGTACGTGGCCACCATTGAGCGCATGTCCTTTGCCAGGGGTGAGCCGGGAGCTTGAAGAGCAACGCACGTTGCGATGCTCTCACACCATCATGCAGTGCGGATCCCTAAACCGTGCACCCGTGCAACTGTCATGAACGATCCTGTCCTGCAGCCCGGCTATACCAGGGCGCACTGGGCATCCGCCAGATGACCAACATCACGTGGACGGAGCGGTACGCCTTCCAGGACTCGTACGTCACCAGCAGCATGTTTGCCTGGGACATGACCTTCGTGGTGAGTCCCTGATTGCCCACACACTTAACAAAACAGCGTCGCAACATTGTGGAGAATGTCAATATGTGCGCAGTCGCAACATTGTGGAGAATGTCAGTATGTGCGCACTACGGCTCACTGCCTCCATCGCGGCCGCATCTGGCCCACAGCCCACACACGCGTGCATGTGCGCGTGTGCCTCTCTGCCCCTCCGTTGCGCAGCACAACACGCGCCCAGAGGACCCGATCCTCACCAAGGTCGAGTCCTCCAGCGGCGGCGGCGTCATGCGGCCCACGCCCCTGTGCTCGAGCAGCTTTGTGCCGCTGCCCGGCGCCTTTGACGCAAACACGCTCATGAGCAACGCCTTCATCGCCGACTCTGACGCCTCGCTGGTGGTGGGGCTCAAGGCTGCGGAGAACTTCCTCATGAATGCAAGGCCGCCGCTGGTGCGTGCGTGTCGTGGCTTGCTCACCTGCCTGCTGTCCGGTGTCGTGCGGGGCAAGTTAGCTCGTGCCCGTTGCGCCCGTGCCTCGTTGCATAAGAATCCCATTGCATCGCATGCGGTGCAGGCAGCACACACACACCTGCCTGCTTCACGCCTGCATCACCGTGCAGATGATGCCCTACATGGTCCACGTGGCAGCAAACATGTCGCTGAGCGGCAACGGTACCACGCGCGTGGAGCGTGGCGAGCTGGTGCTGTTTGGGCCATACAACGACGAGGCCGACGACGGCTTCTTCCAGCTGGCGCCCTTCAACCTCAGCTACAGGCAGGACTTTTTCCGCGTCAACGCAGCCACAAACGCCGCCCTCATGCTCTTCAACATGGTGCGTGCGCTGCCACTTGGGACGTGTGCCCTGTGGTTGTCGCTCTTGCCTCTCTCCTATCACACCTCGACACCTCGTCAACATCACCGCATCAGAAAGCGCGTGCCAACAGCCATGCACCCTTTCAACCTCATGCCGCACAACCCTGCGCCATGCACCACCTCCCACCGCACCTCGCAGGTGTTCCACGGCCTGCCCGTGGCGCCTCTCACCCGGGGCGGCGTGGCCGTGGCCAACAGCTCCCTCCCTCCCTTCAACACGGCCCTCCCCTTTTACGCCATGTCCCAGTACGGTGCCGGCTCACCCCAGCCCTCCATGCAGTCGCTCTACATGGAGCTGGTCGTGCTGCACGTGCCCCTGCCCGACTACATCTTTGTGCTGGCCATGGCGGTGGCTTACCAAGAGTACAAGGCGCTGGATGCCCAGCCGGGCTCGTGCGTGGGGAGCGAGCTGTCAAGTCCCTCCACCAGCACCTTCCAGGCAAGCGGCAGCGGAGTCCTCTCGCCGTGCTGAGCATCCTGCACGCCTGCTGTCAGCAAAGCCTCGGCGCAGTAGTGCCGCAGCCAGGGCTGTGGATGTTTAGGTTCGGGCAGGGCTCACACCGTGACTGTGTGTGTGTTGAGCTTGACATCTGGTGCGGCCATCTCTGGCAAGCAGATGAGCGTACAGGCAGGATAGCAGCGTGTGCGTGTGTGTGTGCGTGTGTTTTGCAGGTGCGGGTGCCAGCGGCGGCCCGCCAGGTTGGCGCGCCCAACTGCCCGGCGTTCCAGCTGCTGCTCAGCACCGTGCGCTCCCTGTCGGTGGGCGCCGTGGGGGACGACTGGGAGTACGTGACGCTCAGCTCCATCGAGGCGTGGGGCATGCGCGGCGTGCAGGTGCGGCACCACTTGCCAAATGCTCTGCTGTGCCGTTTCCATCCTTTAGCTTCATACGTCCCGTCCCAAGCCTGCTGCTTCCAGACAGACTGCTGCACTTGCACACGCGCGTGTTCGCCGGCGTGGTGTTTCAGGTGACATACCGCCCCGAGGGAGACGACATGGACGCCAATGGCATGATTCCCGGCAACATGAGTGTCAAGGCGCTGCTCAGCGGCCTCGCCGGCCTGCCGCAGCTCATCCCCGCGTGCGCCGCGCCCGCTACGGCGCCCCCGCCCGACGCCACGACCAGTGGTAGCAGCGGCAGGGTGCGTGCGCACACGGTCGTTGTTGCACGAGCGGGTGCCTTTATGGGCCGATGGTTGCACCCTATCATGTCACGCACAGTCTGCCTGCAGTCTGCCATGCTTGAGCCTCAAAGATTGCTTTGCGTGTGCTGGCCATTCCATTGCGCACCGCAGGCTCTAGATGGTGACCTGGACAACTCGGCAGACATTGTGGTCATGTGCCTGAGCATCGCCGTGGCCCTGACGGGCCTGGGCTGCATCTGGATGGGCATCCTCCTGTGGCTCAGGTGCGTCTGAAGAGGCACGGTCGCACGGGCTGACCTCGTCTGGTCTGGGCAGGTGCAGCACCAACTCCCAGCCTCAAGACGCAATGACGTTGTAGCTCCTCCAGAGCAGTGTCGCGTGGTGGCCATCCCTGACTGCTGTGTGCGCAGGAAGCGGGAGGACCCACCGCCCGCGTCCGCCGACTCGAGCTTTGGCAAGCCGCAGGGCAGCGGCGGCAAGGGCGCGGTCGCCGATCACCACGAGACGACTACCGCCGCCATCGCTTCCGCCTCGGCCCGCATCACCGCCATCATCAGCGGCAAGGCGCAGCGCCGCCGCGCGCAGCTCGCTTGCTGCCCTGGCGACGGCGCCGTGGTGCTGCACGTGCGCGAGGAGGGCGTCGAGGGCGAGGGCCCCAACAGCCACGGCAGCCGGAAGCAGAGCTCTGGCGGCAAGCAGAGCTTCTCGAGCAGCGCCGATGATGGTGGCAACAACGGCTCGCCGGCGCAGCAGCAGCAGCAGGCTGCCGAGGACAACCCCGCGCTGCGGGACGCGCAGCACCTTGCGGCCGCAATGGTCGCCGCAGGGATGCAGAGCGCCACTTCGCTTCTTAGCATCATGGCGATGCCGTCGATGCAGGCCGCTGACGCAGTGGCCGCGCAGCGTGCGCTGGAGGCCAACGACATGGCCATGGGCGACGGAGAGGTGCACGTCGTGATGCAGTGCTCGAATGGCGCCCTGCCGCCGTCACCCTTGCCCTCGGAAGCCTCGGGGGCCTCGCCGCCCGCGACCGCGTGCTCCGGTTGCGCCAGCGCGCCGTGCGCCTGCGACCCGCGCCGGCCTCCGCAGCCGAGGCAGCAGCAGCAGCAGCGCAGGGAGGCGTCGCGGGACTCGCTGTCCGCGGTGCAGGAGGGGGAGGTCGAGGGCTCGACGCTGCCGCAACCGCCGCCGCCGGCGGTCTTCTGGCAGTCAGAACTTGGTGAGTGTCTACACAGCGGCAGCCTTGACCTCGGCAGGAAAGCTCCTCGGCTGTGTATGTTGAGCCTTGCCCGCCCAGTACTTGACCCACACTTGACTTGCCACCTAACGACGAGTTAACGCGGTTGCTGCTGCACTGTGCAGGTGTGGAGGAGGGCACGCAAGGCCCACCCGAGGTGCTGGGCCTGAGCACAGCCACCAGCTTTGCCCGCGGCAGCAGCGGCGTCGGCGGCAGCAGCACCATGGCGGTCAGCACGCACTACGTGCCGGCGGCGGTCAAGCGCACCGCGTCCATGATTGAGGAGCGCCACTCGACCAACCTACCGGCCATGCAGGCGGCGGTGCAGCGCAAGAGCACGGCGATTGAGCGGGACGCGCCCGTCAGCAAGAGCGACAGCAAGACGCGCAACGTGGTGCGTGGAGCTGATATAGGCAAATGATATAGGCGATTGCGATGCTGTGGCACTTGCAGCAAAATTTTGCGCATGCGTGAGGCACGACAGGCAGGCACCAGCATGAGCGTGTGCAGAGCCTTGGTGATGTGCCTCTCTGCCCTGTGCAGGTGACCCTCAATGCTGTGCTGGGGCGAGGTAGCTGGGGCACGGTGTACTCTGGCACCTGGAGGGGCCTGCCTGTGGCCATCAAGACGCAGGTGCGCACTTCTTGAGACCGACGCCATTGCAGTGTGTCGTGTAGACGCACTGACGGGTTCGTGTTGGAAGCCATGAGCGGCAGAACCACGACCCTGAGCGCGGCGGTCTTGAGCTGTCTGGCACTGTGTGCTGCAGATCTTCCTGGACGCGCCTGTGGGCGGGCGCACCGGTGGCGTGGCGTCACAGACTCGCACCGTGATGGAGGCGGCTGTGGCCATCAGCGTCAAGCACCGCAACGTGGTGAGTGTACACATGAGGGGCGCTCAGTACCTCTGTTTTCCACTCCGCCAATGTGCAACTGCGTGCCGCGTATCTTGCGCAGAGTCCTGGCGCAGGCTAACGGACATCGCCAGAGGCTCTAGACGCGCTAACTGACATGCCATGGCGCGCTCCGGCCTGCGCAGGTTCAAACCTACAGCTGGGACATGCAGCAGCTGGAGGAGCTGCCCGGCAGCCACCAGGAAGCTGGCCTGAAGGTGGACAAGCGCGCGCTGGCGCAGCAGGAGGCGCTGGCGCAGCAGCAGGGCGGGCACGAGGCTGAGGCGGCCCGGCGCAACGTGCCCTTCAAGCTGTTCCTGTTCCAGGAGCTGTGCGGCACCAACCTGGCAAAGGCGCTTGCAGCGGGCGCGCTGCACCCGGGCGGGACGGCGGACATGGTGAGTGAGGGCTAGGCGGTGGTTTTGCTGCATGGAGGTGCGGCAGGGAGGGAGGGAGCAGCATTGCTGCTGCCACGCTGCCGTGCTTCCGGTTGCATGCTTTCTGCGGCTAGCCTGCTCACTCGGAGCTGGTTGTGGGACCGTTGGCCACGCGTGCACCACTGCGCAGGCTGTGGTGCTGAGGCTGCTGCTGGACATGGCCAGTGGCCTCGAGTACCTTCACCAGAACAGCATCCTGCATGGAGGTGCGCCTGCCGCGAGCTCTGTATTCCTTGTAATGGTCGTTGCTATGCCGGGCACGCAGAGCTTGTATTCATTCAGCCAACATGCTGCGCTTAACAACATCAGCATGCGTGCGTGCGTGTGCGTACCTTGATTTGCACGCAGACCTCAAGCCGTCAATGGTTACCACCTCACCACCTCACACTCCTGTCTTGCTTGTCCTGTGGTCCCTGCAGACCTCAAGCCCGCCAACGTGCTGGTGACGAGTGACGCGAGCAGCTCGTGCGGCGTGGTGGCCAAGCTGGCGGTGAGTGCTGCCTTCCTTGCGCTTCGGGCACAGCTGGGTTGCCAGCCGCACCGCGTCAACGGCCTTGATCTGATCAGCCATACCTGCCCCACACCGCTGCTGATCCGTGCTGCCTTGGTTACCGCGGCTGGGCCGCCCCGTTTGCAAGCGCGCACACACACACACCTTCTCACTCGAATGGCCGTATTACATCTCGCGGTGTGCAGGACTTTGGCCTGGTCAACGTGCTGACGCCCGGCGCCACGCACGTGTCCAACATTTCGTCGGGCACGCCCTTTTACATCGCGCCAGAGGTCTGCGAGCTGCACAGGGCGTCGGCGGCGTCAGACATCTACGCGCTGGGCGTCATCACCTGGTGAGTAGTCATCATGACGGCATATCGTAAGTCACGACGCGTGTCATGATCATGTTGGACATCGCAGGGGTGAGATGCGAAGTGACTTGGCGGGGTGGGACGTAGCCAGTGCCGTCCCAAGCCACCTCCTGCAACCCTGCTCACTCAGTGGTGCCCACGCGTGTGTTTGCAGGCAAGTGGTGTCGTGCCAGGCTCCGTACGTGGGCGACAAGAAGCAGGGCTTCAAGCCCAACCCCGGCTTTGGCAAGTTCCCTCCCGCCACGCCGCACGCCATCCAGGCCCTCTCACGCTGGTGAGCACAACAACACGCTGAACACGTCCTGCGCTTGCTCTGGCTGGTTTCCAGCACTGTGGGAGGCCTCGTTATCGTCCTCCGCACTCCCGCTTTGGGCTGCTGCTAGCACCTTGGACATCACCGCAGTGGCGGTGGCCCCAGCAGGCTCCTTGGTACCAACACCTCGTTTCCTGATTGTGCTGCTTGTCACGCCTGCAGGTGCTTGGCTCGTGAGCCCAAGGCCCGTCCCTCAGCCACGCAAGTGGTGACCGTGCTGCAAGCCCTGGCCACGGCTTGCCCCATCACCACGTCCTGATTACCGACTCCCAAATGACCCTTGGCCTCTGGAGCCATGCCCAGGGCGCATCACCCCACCTCTTTGCTGCAGCAGCATTAGAAAGGGGCTGATCTCTTGCCCGGATGACAGGCTCAAAGGACAGGTTGCTTCTCGCCTTAGCCTCTTGCCTTTTGCCCGCTTTGTAGCACTCTTGGGCGTCGTACTGGAGGTTGAGATGTTGCGGGCAGTGTGCCCCAAGCGCCAAGTCTGCAGGAGACGTGCGATGGCGGGCGGCGACAGCCCTAGCTAGCTAGGGCTTTGGCGTAGGGCTTTATGCTTCTGCACAGCCATGCGGTATGCAGTACGGGCGCATGGCGCACCTCTCGCTCCCAAATAAAGAGCATGCATCGAGAGGGCCGATGTGTTTGGCTGCGGCGGGCTTGCTTCCACTTCCAGTTAACGACAACACACACAAACTGTCTCTCCCTCAACACACACACTGGCTGTAGCAGATGTGCGCCGGCCCTGGCCCCGGTGTAGACTGCAAATGGGTGGTCCCGCAGGGTGCTGCAGCCCTGCTTTCCCGTTCCTACTAGAACGCTCCTACTACTACCTTACAGGGTGAAGGCCGTTCATTGCCGAAGCGCTCTGCACGCACGGCATGTGTCTCTCACGCAGGTCTGTGGGCGCAAGCTGCCGCCTCCACATTTCGTACTCTTGTCCCTGGCACGTTCCCTGACACGTGCACACACAGATGCGGCTTGGCTGGGCTTGTTGTCTGAGCGGACAGGCTGGGGAAGCTGTGTGTGACAGTGTGAGGGCTTGTACAATCTGCTCATCTATGGCCAGGGTCGTGAAGGGCGCTGGTGGTAGTGCACGGCACCTGCTGTATGCTGGGCTGGCCTCGAACGAGGTGCAGGGTGATGTACACCTCGTTACTGTGACGCTTTGGGCGGTTTGTTCCTGATGACGCGCAGTGTGTGCTTCACGTGTGTCTTAAGCACGCACGGCGAGGATGCGGCCTGATGCGCAGGATGGCAAGCGGGCACTTTAACGTTCAAGCGCATGGTGTGGACAATGTCACGCACAGCCCTGTGTACTTTTCCGCAAGTGCCGCCCGTCTGGAGAGGGGACTGCCGGAGTGCTGAGAGGGCTATTGAGAGTGCATCCACACGTGTGGCGTTGCGCGGTGTGACTTTGCCCAGAGGCACCACCCGTGATCCTTCCCTGCCTTGCACCCCCCCTCGTCCCTCCGCGCTAACTGCCAAGTGAGTCGTGCACCCTTATGTGAGCGCATCCTTGGGTGACGATGCACCCCTCGTCTCGGCATGTCTACGAATAACCACATAGTCATTACTGGTCACGTCACTTTTGCTGCACGGGCGACGTCCTCCTGGCATCCAACTGTTGAGCATGATGTGCGCACCTGTGGTGTTGCACACTGGGAATGCATTCCACCAAAAGCGGGATGGATGGTGACAGGCGAGCGTCTCTCTGCTCTTTGCCTTCTTCCTCGCAGCTCTGCTTTAGACCTAGAGCCGGTACAAAGTAGTACGCAGCCGTGGGCTCCCTGTCTGCGCTGAGTGGCCGTCTTTTGCCTGTTGGGTGGTTGATGCCTCACACGATGCGGGCGCTCTTGATTCGTCTGTTTTTTTTCGGGTGGTTGTGGTGACGGTGGTTTGCTGCGGCAGCGTTAGGGGACGTTTCTTCGTGTTGCCATGCTAGTAGTACCGGTAGTGGTGATGGCAAGACGTTCGCACTCGTACAGCACAGGTGCACGCCCTTTCCCCCCTGAAGCGGCGCGGTTGATGGAATGTCTCTTTTCCGCACAAGGCGTTTCCGTACAATCTCCCCGGTCTGTAGGTCGTGCGGTTGGCAGGTTCTGTTGCAGGTTCCGAGTCGGTTCCTTTACTGGTTGGGTGTTGAAAGGGGCCTGGCGATGGCATGGCCGCATGTTTCATGATGTTGTAGTGGCCGCGCTCTGTCTCTGGTTATCTTGAAGGATGGGTGGTGTGGTGTTTGGATGGTGCCGGCCACGGCTCACAAGACAAGAATGCACTCGGGGCATGTACATGTGTGAGGTGGACTTCGGCAGTCAATGGTGGTGAGGTTGTGTGGCCTGGGTAGTCAGCGGTGCGAGGCCGGTGGAATGGGCACAGTTGAAAGTTGTCCCCTTGGGGTGGAAGGTGGTTCCAAGTTTGAGCTGAATGGCGACTGCCAAGTGTGTGAACTGCGCAGAGCCGTGATCACTGCTGCATCACTTGGCGGAGTGGGCCTCGCCTCGTCGTCCCTGACCAGCATCCTTGTCCCTATCCTATTTGCGTCAACCTTTGCCTCTTGTTTGCAGTGAGTGGATCACGAAAGTAAGGGTAACTTGTCAGCTCGTGTACACGGAAGTGTCCTTTCTCCGCAGCGCGAGCACCTGCGAACGCAGCCGCTCCAGCTCCTTGGCCTGCGCGTTCACCAGCTGCACCAGCGCGTCCCGCTCCTCCACCTCCTGGCGGCGCTGCGTGACGGGGTCCGCGAACATCGTCTTGCGCGTGGCGGTGAGGCCCGACTCGAGACCGCGCTGCGCCGTCGTGAGCGCGCTGACCGCGTTGAGCGCGCTCGTGTTTTCGCGCGTCAGCGCCATCTGCGGGTTGCGCGCGCGGGAGCGGAGGTGGGCAACGTGGCATCATTGGCAAGCCGGTGCCTGCCAGGGGCTGCTCCGCACGCGTGCATGCACTCACCAGCTCGTCCGTGCGCTGCGCGATCTTTGCGTCCCAGTCTGCGAGCTCCTTGGCGTGCTGCGCCTCCTGGCGCGCGAGCTCGGCGCGCAGCTCCTCAGTTCCGCGGCTTGCGCCGAGTGCGTCGAGCAGCTCCATGTCCACCTCCTGGCCGAACTTGAGCATTTGCACGTCGTGCGCGCGGGTCTCGAGCTCCGCCACGCGCGTCTCCTTGTCGCTCTTGTCCTGCGCAGGGCACGGCGCCGTTGCGAGCACACTCTTGGCACCCGAGGCGGACGCGCAGGCTCGCGGCGACTGCGGCGCGTGAGGGTGAGGATGGAGATGATGAGGCGCGCACACACCTTGAGAAGCTGCAGGTGCTCCTTCTTGAGGCTCTTGTGCCGCAGCCGCAGCTCGCTCTTCTCTTGCTCCAGCTCCTGCGCAGCCACCGCAACCGTCGCACAGCACGAGTCAAGCTTCGCACTGGGCCGGCAGAGCAGCGCGACTCGACCGCGACTGCGCGGGCACTCACGTCGATGCGCCGGCGCAGCCGTTCGAGCTGACTGCTGCTGAAGACCAGGGCGGCGCTGAGGTCGTCTGGTAGTCGGCCATCCGCGAGGTACTCAATCTGCGAACGGCAACGGCAACACTTGCCGGCTTCTCCGCTCATCTCTCCGCGGCGCACCGCAGCAGCAAGCGGCGGGTGCGGGTGCGCACGCTCGGCTCACCTGGTGCATGTGGAGGCTGACGACCACGTCAATCTGGTTGAGCGCTGCTTGCTTCTCCTGCTGGAACGCCGCGATGTCCGAGTTTATCGCCCCCAGCGACTGCTCCACCAGCTTCTGCTTCTTGGCCAGCGACTCTCGGTCCTTGCGCAGCGCGTCGATCGCCTTGGTGAAGTCAGACACGAGCTCCTCCTCGTCCAGGCGACGCTCGCGCAGGTCGCACACCTGCACAGCGCGCACCCGTGCACCGTGGGCGTAGAAACATCGTCAGCCGGGGCCAAGCGCGTGCGCTGAGGCAGGACAAGCGCATGGCTGCGGCGACTGCGGTGGCTGCGGTGGCCGCACCTTTTCGTAGAGGCCCTGGTCGCATCCTGGTGGGCACACCTCCTCGCCGCCGTCATCGTCGTCGTCGTCGTCACCCTCCTCCTCCTCGTCCTCGTCCTCATCCTCGTCCTGTGTGCGGGAGTGGGAGAGTGCGCGGCAAGTGAGCCCACCCACCAACCACCTAGAGTGCGCCCCAGAACGCACTGGGGCGCACAAGCTCAACCAACAGGCACAGGGACTGCTCACCTCGCTCTCGCCGTCCTTGCCTCCAGCGCCGCCACCGGCCTTCTTCTTGCTGCGCTTGATCTTGCGGTAAAAGATCTTGGACAGCGGCTCACGGAAGGGGTCCGACTCGGGCACGGCCACGTCGAACTCGGCAGCCACCGCCGCTCTGCACACGCGTGATGAACAGCCACAAGTGGTGTCTTAGCATGTTTTCCTACCCAGCACACTTGTGGGCCTGCAAGCACCTGGCCTTACCCAAGCAAGCACTAGCAAGGGCGCACCTGCGCGCCATGAGGCCTTCCAGCTCGGTGCGCTTGATCTCGAGCTTGCTGCTGCACTCGCTTATCTTTTCCAAGATATCCTGCACATCACAAGATTCAGAGCACGCCAGGTGTGTGTGCCTGAGTTCGGGCTGCAGACAGCAGACCAAGGCGCGCCCAAAACAAGCAGACTCACGTTGCGGTCGTCGAGCCTGGACCCGCGCTTCTGGATCAGCACCACCTCGCGCTTGTCAAAGTCCTGCAGCAGCGTGTACTCCTGCGCGTGCACCAGCTGCCGCATCTCGCACTGCTTAAGCTCCGACTCCAGGCGGAACTTCTCGCGCCGGAGCTGAGTCAGCGCGCCGTCGAACGCGCCCGCCATCTCGTCGATCTCTCCCTGCAGCCGCGTCTTCTGCTGCTGCAGCCGCCGGCGGTGCCACGCCTGCAGCTGCCGCTCTAGGTCCGTCAGCGGCACGGCAGCCATCATCCGCGACAGCGGATCGTCGCCGCCCGCGACCGCCGCAGCCCCCGCGGAGCCGTGGTCGCCAGGCAAAGGCGAGCTGCCACTCTTGCCTCCCGGTGCAGCGCCGGCGGCACCGGCTTGGCCTGCCTTGCCTCCAGCAGCGGCGTTCGCGCCACCTGCGGCGGGCTTGCTGTTCCCACCGGCGAACCCGCCGAGCGCGCTGCCCTCAGACGCCTTGCGCTCGTCCTCCTCCTTCTTGCGAAGGTGCTCCTCGATGTCCGCGTCCGTCACCTGCAGGCCATAAATGTGCCGGTGTCGTGACTTCAGCGTGGCGTGGATTCCACAGTCGTCGGGCCCTTGCTGCCCCCGTGTACCTTCCCCTTGCCTTCCGTTCGCCTACCTTTTCGCGGTCCTCTGGCAGCTCGTCCGGCAGCAGGCTCAGCGGCTGCATCAGCGGCTCCTCCACCACAGGCTGCTGCCCGGGCACTGGCGAGGCGGCCTGCGCCTGCTTACCCAGCTGCGCCTGGATGGTGCGGAGCTTGCCCACGCGCACGTTGATCTCCTCAACCACCTTCTTCTTGACCTGCGTGCGTCGTGTTATGGCGCGGTATGGCGTGGGATGGCATCGGGCTCCTACATGCCAGCGCCCACAGCTGCTAGGGCGGCCCGCCAGGCGACCTCCCACCCTCACCTCTCTCAGTGCCAGGAAGCGCCGGTTGAACTCCATACGCGCGCCGTGCATGGCCTCCTCCAGCAGCAGCATCTGGTACCGCTTGCGCTGCGGCGTCATGCGCTCCTCCTCCGGCACCACATACGTCGGGTCCGACTTGAGCTTGAAGTCGCCCATGTTGCGCTCGGCCTCCTCAATAGCCACCACGTCAGCAGGGTCCTCATACTTGTCGTCAGGACGCGTGGCGTTGAAGGCGGCCCACGCAGCCTCACGCTGCTTGCGCGCCAGGCGACGCAGGTCCGCCTTGGACATCTTGCTCGTGTCGACGCCGGCGGCCACGGCGGCGGCGGCAGCGGCGGCGGCGGTGGTGGCCGCGCCGGCCACGCCCTCGTTGGCGGCCGTGGCATCCGCGGCCTGAGCGGCGTTGGCGTGCAGGCGCCGCTGCGCCAGCGCCTGCGCCTGCTGCTGGTCGGCCTGCCTGGCGGCGGCCAGCTCCTGCAGCAGCTGGTCGCTCATGCGCGCGGTGCGGAACGTGGTGACGGCCTGCTTGCCGCGAATGGCGTGCAGCACAATGTGCTCAACCTCAACCTGCACACGACACATGGCACGGCACACGTGCCCCTCAGTTCACATTCCCTCGGCGTTTCCTTACGCCCTATCCCTAGGCTACGGCTACGCTCCACTCACGTTGTCGAGGAAGAACTTCTTGAGCTTGGCCAGCGTCAGTCGCCGCTTCTCCGTCTCCCACGCCAGCTCCTTGCGCGCCACCTCCTCGCGCCGCGCTGTCTCCTGCGCCACCATCTGCCGCAGGCCCACGTCGATCTCGAACGCCGAGCGGGGCAGCCGCTCCGCCTCGGGCTTGGCGTCGTTCTCCGCCAGCAGCGCCTCGAACTCGCCGCGGATCTGCGTCAGGTACTCGCGCACGCCTTGCTTCTTGGCCTCGGCCGCCGCCTCCAGCGCGTCCTGCTCTGCCTTCTGCTTGGCTTCCTCCAGCGTGTACTCGTTCGGGCTGCGCGGGGTGTGCGGGGGCAGGGTGGCAAGCGAGGCGCGAACCGCGGTGAGCGCGGCCGGAGCGCGACCGGAGCGCGGCGCACGCAACACACTAGCTGCCACGCCAGTGCGGGCTGGGGCTCAGGTGCTCGGTGCATCCCCGGACTCACTTGGTGATGTCGAGGCCGCTTGACGGCGCCTGGCTGGCCGGCGTGAGCTGCTCGACGCCCGAAGGCTTGGGGACATCTGGGCTGAAGCCACCCAGGTGCAGCTCCTGTGGACCGGCAACACACGGCAAGCGCGCGGTAAGCTTGTAAATCGCAAGGGACATAGCGTCACACCATCGGTCTGAAGCCACAGAGCGGCGACGCACCTGGAGACACATGGTCCCGTCCAAGGCAGTGGTGAGCAGGTACGCGCCGTCAAACGACAGCTCCACCCCCGTGAGGCGCCCGGTCTGCACGTCATGCAGCGGCGCCTGCCAGTACGGCCCATGCGGCTCCCCAAAGGGCTTGGCGCATGGCTGCACCCTAACCATGCCGTCCGTGGTGCCAAACAGCTGCAGCCGCCCGTCCGCATTGTGCTTGAACACGCTGGCCGGGGCGCAGGAGGGCGCAGGGAAGGCAATGGCGGGCTCAGCTGTGGGGTCGTCAAGGCTGCAGCGCCAGACGCTGCCGGCGGCGCGGCCCGTGAGAGTGGCGTGGAAGATGGGCGTCTTGTGGCTGCCAGGTGCGTAGGCGACGGTCAGCACCTGGAACACCTCGTGCTCCTGCAGCAGCGCACACATTCGCCATCCGTCACGACGACATCCTGCTGGGTGAGAGCAGCAGCAATGTGCACTTGTGGCCTTGCGGTGTGGGACCTCTGATGCGCCGGGCCCCTTGTGGGCTGCTGGAGACGGTACAGACAGGTGCAACAACCCTCCCTCTTTCCTCACTCACCGCCTCGGGGTCCTCCTCCACCACCACCTCCTCAATCTCCTGCATCGCAGGCTCGGGCGCCGCGCCGCCCTCCCCGCCCGCCGCCCCGTCCGCTGCCGCTGTGGGCACGTCGGAACCATCGCCTGCCTCGTCCTGCGGCACTGGCACCTTGCGCTTGACCACCTTGCGGGGCTTGGGCATCTTGAACTGAACCTCGCGCATAGGCAGCTGGGTCTGCGCAGGCACGCGCAGTAGGCATGCAACACGTTTGCCTGCTTGTGCCAGCGTGTTCCAGATAAGCAGTGCAGGAGGAGTATCTGGCGGTTGGGCATGGCAGAAGGCAGACGGCGAGCGCACCTCGAAGGTCTTGTGCGTGTCGACGCTGCCGTGTGCCGGCACCGTCACTTCCACCACCCGGCCGTTGTCGAGACCCAGTAGCACGCTGCTGCGGTCGAGGGACCAGCTGGCGCACCGGGCCGCGGCGGGCAGCTGCGACAGCAAAAAGGCGCACGAAGCAGGAGCTGTCAGCCCCCCGGCGGCACCTGCAGTGTCCCCATTGCCTGGCGCCCTGTGTGCCGCAGAACTCATCCGCACCTTGATGTAGCAGAGCGGCTCGAGCGTGCTGGGCGCGTGCAGCGTGAAGAAGAAGACCGTCGAGTCCTCGCCGGCCGTCAGCACGCAGCTGCTGTCGCTGCTCACCGACACCAGCGAGACGGCGCCCTGCGGTATGCACGAGCGCGCACAGGCACACATTCAGCTTAACTATTGCTGGGCGCTTGCGGCGGCGCGGCATCGAACTCGTGTCACGAAAGACCCGGACCGCCCGGGCGGCAGGGCGACGGTGTGGAGCTCAGGCCCAACCCGCAGCCCACGCAAACCCACGCCCAACGACCTGCCTTGTGTGGCTTGACGGCTGAGAGCATGGTGAGCCCTCCGTCGAGGCGCAGCACCACTCGGACCACGCCGTCCTTGAACCCGACCGCAGCCAGCGCAGCCGACGACCCGAGCTTGGCCATGCACGTGGCGCCGCAGTTGAACTGCAGCTTGCCGACCTCCTTGCGCGCCACGTAGTCGTGCACGCGCACCGAGCCGTCCTGGCTCGCCGTCACCGCGATGTGCGCCGCCGGCGACGCGAACGCCCCGACAACGCCGCTCGCGTGGAAGTCCAGGAGGCGGGAGAAGGACGCGCCCTTGCTCGGCAGGCCCGCCTGAGGCAGGTCGATCTTGAGCAGCGCGCCCTGACCGTCGAGCACCAACCAGTGGCGGCGCTCCCACAGCAGGCCGCGCACCTGGCCGCCTGCGACAGCAGCGCCAACGCGCCAACGACGGGCAGAGGTCAGCAACATGCAAATGCGACTTCCACATGCGACTTCCTGCCCACGGTGCCCTCCAGGGATTCCACCTTCGTACCTGGCGACACCAGCACCTCGTCAACGGGCGTGATGGCCAGGCTGTTGCTGTCCTCCTCAGCCTCCGCCTCATTGATGCGCGTGAAGTCCCACAGCCGCACGTAGCCGTCAGAGCCGCCAGACAGGATGGTGTTGGAGCCGCGGTCGTGCAGCAGCACGTGCACCTGTGGTGTGTTTGAAGCTTGCACAACAGGGCTTCAGACCGCCGTCGTGGTGTGCCACACATGCTAACCCAGTCTGCTTTAGAGTCATCTGGTGAGATATGACATGCCCAGTCAGCCACACACACACAGAGGGAGCGCAATGCTTACCTGCCCCTCATGGCACGGTTTCTTGTTGGGGCGCGTGAGCACCACCTTGATGAGCCCGCCGTCCCACAGCAGCAGCTCACCCGTCTCCGTGCCGCTCAGCACCTGCACGCCACAAGCAAAGCAGCCACCCGTGCTTCACACAAATGTCAGCAGCAACGCCACGCGTGCTTTGCCGTGAGCGCACCAGGCCCACACTCGGTCGCACTGCCACACAAGCCATCCGACGCCGCTGGTTGTCAAGCTCGGGTGAGCCACCTTGCCCTCACCTTGCCATCTGGCAGCTCGACGAATGCCGTGATGTCGGTGAGCTCCACGTTGCCAAACTTGCCAATGAGTCCCTGCAGCTTGAGGCCCGTGAAGGTGCCGGCCATCTTCCAGAAGCGGATGTGGCCCGTGCCCGACGTGGTCAGGTTGCCGTGGAAGTAGGGAGAGAACTTGAGCGTGTACACATCCTGCGCGTATGGGATAATGGATCGTGATGCGTGATTGTGCGCAGCCAGCGGGCAGCCTCGGTGGATGATGCACGCCAGCTAATCTGCTAGAGTAGAGTAGTAGCTAGAGGGGCTTGCTACAAGGTACCCACCTGGCTGAAGGCCTTGCTGCGCAGCACAATGGCCTCCTCGTCCCAGCGCCACAGTGTGATGAGGTAGTCTGGCCACCCGCCAACCGTGGCCAGCTGGTCACCCGTGTCATTGAAGGACAGGGCGCTGCGGGGGTGGCATGGACAAGCCAAAGAAGGCAGGGCGCGTCTTCACCTGCTCACGGCATTGCTGCCCACCTTCATGCCGCCAAACCTTCTCCCGCTGAGCTCCAGACATGTGCGCCGCCTCAAATTGCTTCGCCCCGTGCGGCGTACTCAGTGCAGCACAGCGTGCCCGGCGCAGAATCAGGTCATGGCTCACACGTAGCGCACCTGTAGGCGTGCTCGGTGCCGTCCTGCAGCACCTTGGACAGCACCAGCCCGGGGTACGAGTAGATGTAGACGTTGGGCGCACGGTGCCGGCACTTCTCCGCCACGGCCAGCCACTTGCGCGAGGGGTGCACTGCCACGGCGCCGATGCTGCCGCCGTCCAGGCCGGGAAGGTACGTCTGGGCCTGCATTCGCGGTATGGCAGGACAGGGCAGGGCGGTGTGTATGCGGCTTGCGAACGGGGCGGCCCAGCCGCGGCAACCACGATCAGCAGTGAGGCAAGAGTGGGCACTAGCCCAGACCAGGTCATGCGGTCACGGGGACACCAAGGCACCAACGACCGTCCACACACCCAGTGGGCGGGCAGTGGGCGTATGCGCTGATTTAGGCACCAGACCTTATCTGCTGCCAGTATCTGCTCCCAGCCTTGCGGTCACTGTCACCCACACCCACGTCATCCCCACCATTCCTTCCCAAGCTGCAGGCTCACCATGGATGGTAGCTTGAGGAACACCACGCGGTTGCCCGCCGCCATGACCAGCACGTCGTCCTCGATGTAGGCCAGGTTGTTGCGCCGGTGCGCGTCCAGGCTCAGCAGTGCCACCGTGGGCGCCACCTCAAGTGGCAGCTGCACCGCCGGGTCAATGGCCTGCACGCATGGGTATGAGGAGCACACGGTGCAGTGCATTCCACCAGCATCGGACCAGTGCATACAAAGGCACCCGTCTGGCAGGCGTGCGTTCAGCACAGTGAGTATCGTCTCAAGGTGTGCAAGGCGCCGTTCTGCAGGGACTCACCACTGCAAACTCCACTGGGTCGTAGGTGCGGTTGACGGGAGGCGCCTTGGCAGCCTGCTGCGGTGCTACCACTGCTTGCTGCTGCGCCGACACGGGGCGCTCCGCCCCCTCCCCTGCGGGCGCAGCTGGTGTGGCGGATGCAGGCCGCTCTGTGCCTTCCTCTGTGGACCCAGGTGGTGCGGCAGACGCAGGGCGGGAGCCGCTAGGAGGTGCGACAGCTGCGGCGTCCTCAGCTGGGGGTGCTGCAGCTGAGGCGGGTCGGCTGCTGGGGGCAGCATCTGCCGCAGCAGGTGGGGCGGGTGCTGCAGGGTCCTCACTGGGAGCGGCTTCTGGTGCGGCTGCGGCGGGTGGTGCCTCGGCGTCAGCGTCGGTGCTGGCAGCTGGGTTTTCCTCCTGCTGTGCTGGCGCCGCAGCTTCATCTGCTGGTGCTGGTGCTGCGGGGGCCTCAGGTGGCGCGTCTGCAGCGGGTGCTTCAGAGGGAGCTGGTGCAGCCTCAGGCAGGGTGGCGTCCTCTGCAGGTGCTGCCTCAGCAGCTGGCTGTGGCGCTGCCTCCTCCGCACTGGCGGGCGCCTCGGCAGCAGGCGCGGGAGCCTCAGCAGGCGCTGCTGCGGCCTCTTCCGCGGCAGCGGGTGCCTCCTGGGCCGCAGGAGGCTCCTCCGTAGGTGCTGCTACTTCAGGTGCTGCTGCAGCTTCTGGTGCTGGAGCAGGCTCTGCTGCTGGGGCAGCAGCGGCATCCGCCGCGGGGGCGGGCACGTCCTCCACTGGCGCCGGCTCGGCTGCTGCTTGCTCAGCAGCAGGGGCAGCTCCTTCTGTTCCTTCTGCTGCTGCCGCTACAGGCGGAGGTGGCTGCTCGTCGTCAGCCATCTGCAGGCGCGGCATGCCGAGCACGGCACAACCGTGGGCAAGCGAAGCGGGAGCAGCGCGCTACGGTGAGCACGCTGTGTTTGTGCTTTTCAGTATCGCTGAGCGGTGCCACTCGCTCGCTGCAGCTGCTTCGAGACTCTGTTCGCACGTCGTGCCGGAGGAGCCGCGACTCGCCTTTGTGGAAACGAGCCTGCGATACCAGCGACGCTCCCTCCTCCTTCCTGCTTCCTGCTTCCTGCTTCCTGCTCCCGCGATCGTGAGGGTGTACGACAGGTTTTGCGCTCATGCGCGGAGCAGCAGCGCTCCGGCTCAGCAGAGCGTGCTAGGAAGACCTTGCGGCACCCTCAGCAGGTGATCGGCGTGGCCCGTGGAGCCTTCTGCGTGTTTTGGGATCCAATGGTGTGGGGTCAGTGAGGTGGAGCTCCAGCGCGTGAGCTCATAATGTTCACCTCCTGAGTAGAGGATCCTGGTGATCAGGCTGGATGTGCTCCTGCTGGCCGCTGCTCCCACACCACCCAGGGCGCAAATGATCCCATGCGCGTGGCGGCGTCCACAGCAGAAAGGAGTAGCGCGCGATCCAGCAGCATCAGCTCAGAGTCCTTGGCCTTGCATTCACACGCGCCGATCAGCAGCACTCGCGCCTGAACTCGAGCTTCTCACGTCCCCCTCGCGCGCGCGAGCACCTCTTCAGGAATGGACAACGCGGCAGAGACCGGCGCAGCGCCTGTAGCTACGACTCCAGCAGAGTGAGTCTTTCGCGCAGCGGGAGCTCCAGGAAGGGCAGCCCCTCGGGTAGGAAGGTGACGGCGGCGCTGGGGGACAGGAGAGGCAACTCCGCCATCCAGCAACGCCTGTGCGCAGGGTGAACTGGAAGGCCAAGGCCAAGATCAGCTACTCTCCCACCGGCGTTCTGCTTGTCGAGTATGAGGGCATCGAACCGCAGCACCCGGCAGCAGGTGAGCCGCCCGCAGCAGCCGTCGCCCAGGCGCACCTCTTCTCCACAGGACACACGGCCAAGCGCACAAAGCACAGGTCATCATCCCGGATCGTGCGCCTGCTGCGTGCGTGCGCAGCCCACACCCCAGAGTCGGCGAGCGCGGCGGCGGCGGGCTACCCGAACCTGCCCTACACGTCCGAGGCCATGCAGACCAGCCACTGCGCCGCCTGCAACCGCACGTTCGCCAGCGCCAACGCCGTGCTGCAGCACCTGAGGGACAACGCCGCGCACAAGGACGGACCCGAGGGGCAAGAGGTGCGCACCCTGTTCATGCCGTCATCTGGCACCCACACGCAAGGCCCCTGTGCTCCTTGTGTGGCCAGGCTGCCTGCCTCAGTGCGACAAGCGAGCTCTGCGTCTGGCGGCTGCCTTACTTCGTTTGGCCCTCACGCACAACGCCACACGCCACACGTGCGCGCAGGCCGCCTACGTCCTGCAGTGCCAGGAGGCGGGCCTGATGGGCGACCTCCCCGCCGACCCCACCTCACCCGCCTGGGACTGGACCCAACAGCAGCACCCTCAGCAGCAGGGCTACTGGTGGAACTACGGCGTCCAGGACCAATCCCAGGGCGCCACGCCCAACGGACACCCCGCCGTGCCCCATGCGGGTGGTGGCAACGGCAGCGGCTCCTCGCCCTCCAACATGTCGTGCAACGAGCACGTGGAGCTGGAGGAGGACGCGCTGGCGCAGCACGCGGCGCCCCACCACGCCAACGGCTACCACCACGCTGGCAATGCGTTTGAGAACGGCAGCAATGGCATGCGCGAGGCAACGGGGATGCGGCAGGGTGGCGGGGTGAGGGCCCCGGCCCGGAGGGTCAAGGGAGGGCAGCAGCAGATGGCGGGAAAGACGGGACAGCAGCAGCAGCAGCGGGGTGTGGTGGGCAAGCGTCTGCCGGGTCACGCTCCACCTCCCTCGCTCAACTCGCAGGTGAGGCAGCATGGCCTTGGAACCGCAAGGGGTCACTTTTGCTTGATCAGATGGCGTACGAGAATGTCTGTGCAGTTGTTTAATGACAAGCGCTCAACTGCTTGCACAACTTGGCTGCATTGCAGGGTTATGACATGGCCTTTCCTCCCCTGGCGGGTGGCCCGGCGCCTGCCGTCACGTCGCCAGTGGCCCCTTCCGCATCCTGGGCTGCCACCACCAAGCTGGTCGCGCAGCAGGAGCAGCAGCAGGAGCAGGAGCAGCAGCAGCAGGAGGGCGTGCCGGTGGCTGACAAGGAGGACGTGGCCCCGGCGTCTCCCAGTGCCGGCCTGCGCGTGAACGCGCCCGCCTGGACGCCTGCCTGCTGAGCACGCTGTGCCTTGCTGCCCAATGGCGGCTGCCGTAGGGAGCCTGTGTAGGAGGTTTACCGCGAGGAGTCGTTAGCCATGGCTTAGGGCTTGCGTGTGCCATGGTGCTGCTTGGGCCTCTTCAGCAGTCTCCCAGCGCCAGTGTGCGTGAGACTTGGTTGTGTGGGTGGCAGTGGATTGGAGATGTGCGCGCCGCGACGCACATTTCGCTCACCTCTCGCTGCTGATGGCGCTTCCGCATCCACGTATGCCGTAGCCGCCAGGATGCTGCTAGTGTTTGCGTCGCACTTGTGTTTTGAGAACGGTGTTGTGTGGCAGGCACAGGCCTTTTGACTTTATACAGGCAGGCAGTCAGTGCATCAGGACGCGAGTGCGCGAGAGGCAAGTGAAGAGAGGTTGGGGCTCGATATGGGCAGAGGTAGCAAGCTTTGGGTACGGTAGACGTAGAGACGTTTGTGTGCGTGGCGTGGCGTGGCGCGTGCGGGAGAGGGGGCCCTGCGGCAGACGAAGACTTGCGCCTTCGACACTGAGGACCGCGCGTGTGATGTGGTGTGGGTGTGCCGCCCAAGCGCCTCATCATGATGAGGGATGTCGTGTGCTCCCTAACCTCGCTCCCACCTTTCCTTGCGCTGCTGGCACACATGACGTCCGCTCCATTCCCATGCCATTCGGTGGTGCGCACGCCGGGGCGCTGCGTGGTTGTCACTGGAGGTTGTGAGAGGTTGTGTGCGCACGAGTTTCTTACCAGGCCCTTCCACGGGCGAGGACGATCGATGATCAGCCGATTGTGGGATTGCCGCCACGGAGGCCAGGGATTGCACAGCTTGAGGCAGTGCGCGGTGTGCGTGACGCGCTGACGTATTGATACGTTCCGTGTGTCAGCCTTCCTTGGTTGGTGCGGTCTCTGAGCATGATGAGTGTGATGCGCGGCGCTCCCTCCGTCTGCCTTGGATTTCCCATGATGATGATTGCCAGCAGGCGCGCGGGTGCTTTTATTTGAGTGCAGCCTGTGGCCAGGTGTACGCTCGCCTCCCACTTGAGCGCACCCTGCAGGCGTGCAGTTGGTTGCTGGGTGGCGGCATGACCGGAAACAAATTACTACTATCGCTGCGCATCAGTTTGCTCTGCACCTAATGCGGTGCCGATGCGGTGCGTGCAGATGCGTTGACGTTGCTCCTTACCCGCCCATTGTTGACAGACGCACAGCATCAACAAACAATCAACACAGAGCGTGGATGAACTGTATGGATGCAGTGCGTGTGCTGAGGCAATGCGTGTGCTGAGGCAATGCGTGTGCTGAGGCAATGCGTGTGCTGAGCAGCACTGCGGCTCCTTCAAGGCACGCATGCCCCTTCTTGCGCGCTGACGCTTTGCTGCAGCCCACTATCCATAGGTTCCTCACTTGCTCTCTTACCTGCTCCTCCTGTGGACAGCTTAATGCAATGCACACCCATGGCACGTTGCGGACGTCAGCGTGCGAAGGGTTGAGGGGACACAGGGTCAAGTGGGCAGCAATGTGCCAAGTGCACTGGTGACTGTTAGCTGCAGGACTCCTCTCTCCTCCTGCTCTCTCCTTCTCCTCTCTCCCTAGAACCCTAATGCAAGCCGCATGCAAGCATGAGCTAGAGGAGGAGAGAGGAGGAGGAGCACACCAGGCCCGGCAGCTGCACGCAGAGTGGAGGACACGCGAGCAGTGCGCGCCAATCAGACAGGCCGTGTGAGCGGTCGGAGAGCAGTCGGCGCATTTCGGCGGCAAAAATGTGCCACGCGTTGGTGCTGAGCCTGGCGCTGGGGGCGTGCCTCCTGGTGGCGGCGCGCACGGCGCAAGCAGCAGGTAATAGCACACAGGGCCCACGGCTGGTCGGCAGCGCGCTGCGGGGGCCTCCGGGCGTGCCACTTGCCGGCGTGTGTGTGGCGCCAACATGAGGCGGGCGCTGTGTGGCAAAGCATCGGTCGCGCGCAGCCGGCATCAGCGACAAGTGCCACTAGCCTGACGACTCGCGTGACGATATGCTCGCTGTGCAGATGCTGTTCGCGTCGTCCGGCGTTCCGCGCTTGTGGGTCCGAATGGGATTGGGGCGCGGCCCTTCAGCGATTGGCCATACTACGGCGACGGGTCACCAATCACCAAAATTGCGTTCAGCGTCTCGCCGCTCAATGGCTACTCAGGTGCGTGGAGAAGCGACTCCCGGCGCGCGGGGCGGGCGCCGAAAAAATTTCGCCGCGGCTTTTGCCGAAGCGTCCATAGCTTGCGGCAGCGAATGGGGCAATGTGCAGAGCGATGCCGGCGCTCGCTGGTGCGTTCCGGGTCGGCGCACATCAGAGATGATGTGCACATTCACGCACATCGCAGGCCTGGCCGTGTGGTACAACAACACCAAGGTCACGCACGGCGCAATGGTGCCGGACGCAGCGGCTGAGGTGCTCAACACCGCCTACCCAATCACGGCGGTGCGTGTGTGTGCGGCGGGCCGGGCCGTACCGCCAATGGCGACATGCGCACAGTGACTCCGCAAGCACTGCCAAACATCAATGCTCAAGTGCACTGCTGTGCTCATCGCGACCATCGCAGGTGGAGGTGCAGTACATGGAGGACAAGGACGAGCACGCCGGGCAGTTTGTCTCCTTCACCTTCACCACGACATACCAGGCAAGCGAGGACGCAGGCTGTGGCTGGGCAGGAGGTCCTCCAGGCTGGCGCGCTGGGTTGCAGAGCCAGTGTAGAGCCCGCAGGAGGAAGGCTTACCCCGTGCCTGGCGGCTGCCCGTCGCGTCCTTCGTGTCCCCGCAGTCCTTCACCCTGGGGTCGCGTGTTGGCAGTGGCTACGCCAAGTCTGTGGCGTGGCGCGCGCCCCACGGCGCCTACCTGGGCGGCTTGTACGGCATGAGCACCCCGGAGACGCTCAAGCTGCTCCAGTTTGTGTGGGTCCAACGCCTCCCACCGAGTGAGTCTGCGCAAGAGGCACTTCGTCTCACGGCAATGAATGATGCGTGCTGAGGCCAGCCACTGAGTGCAGCGCGGGTGGCAGGGGTGGGACCGCATGTGCTTCACACCGCGTTTGTTCCATGATGCCCTTTTTTGCAGTCGTGACGGTGGTTGGCGTCACCACGCCTTGGTACACCACTGGCTACACCTCCAACGTGCAGTACTTTGACGACACCAAGACAGCCCTGGCGTGAGTGTTTGGGGTGTGAAATGGGCGTAAGCATGGAAAGACCAGGCGAAATGGGGGCCCTGCCTTGAAGCAGAGAACCTACGTCAGGCACTGATGCCGGTAGCGGCGGCACGGCAGTCGCGGCTTGCGTAACCCCTGCTCATGGCTGCCTTGCCTGTCCTGGTTCCGCACATGCAGGCTGGGTGGCTCCATCACGCAGGTCAGCGCCTACTTGAAGGGCGCCTTGTCTGGCCTCACGCTCGTGTACAACAAGCAGACGCAGCTGGCGCATGGCTCCCCCTCCACGCTGCTCAGCCCGCCCATCACGGGGCGCATCGTGCGCGTGCACGGCAGCTTTGCCGTGTCGACGGGCAGCCAGGCGGGCTACTGGGGACACCTGACCTTCTCAACCGCCAACGGCGTCAACATCACGGTGAGTCTTGCAGCGCAGCGTGCCGCCAGGTCGTGTGTGTGGTGAGCTTTACATCTGGTACAGCCATGTCTGGCAAGCAGATACCAACAACACGTATGGGGCGAGTGTTGTTCTTGTATGCATTCATGGCGCTTCCAAGATGCAGGTCACAGCGTTGAGCAGTTTTTGGGGTGCGTTCGATGCGCCCACCATGCCGCCACGTCGTTGCGGTTGCTCGCCTTGTCCCGCGCAGTATGGCACGCCCATCGACCAGAAGCTGGGCGCCTCACGGGAGTTCCTCTTCAACGTGCCCAAGGGCCAATGGCTCGGAGCTGTGCGTGGCTGGGCGACAGACACGCAGCTGCGCAGCGTGAGTCGCCAGGGGTGGGGTGCTCCGGGCGCGTGCCTTCGCATCATCACAGGATGGACAAAGCCTGACACCTTGTGCTTTTCTTGTTGCTTTACCAAACCGCAGATCTCGTTCGTGTGCTTCAAGAACGTCCGCCAGAGCAGCACCAGCAACTAAGTGCACGCGCCACCAACGGCCGCTCACTGGGGTGCAGCACTGCGCCGCCACACGGCGCGGCGTGTGCGCTTCAGAGAGCGGCAGAGGCCTGGCCAGCAGCGCCACAGACCACGCCAGCACTTCAAGTCGCTGGCGTCATGACGCCGCCACCACCAGCGGCCAGGGGTGGGCAAGACACGACCCTGCGTGTCGAGGAGAGAGGAACTTTGGCACCAGCAGTGCCCACTCGCACTCAATGTGCCACAGGACGGACACAGCCACGTCGTGCCGTTTCAGATTCGCCTTCATCTGGCGCGGGCGGGGTATCGACCACTCAGACGTGGTGTGAGACAGTGGGAGAGGGGAGAGTGACCGGACCCACGGAGCTCCGGGGCCGAGAGAATGAGAGTGAGAGGGGGAATGTGAGCGACAGCGTGCAATGCTAGGAGTAGAGTTAGAGAACGGGAGTGCTTGACTGAGGTTTCGCTTAGGGGGTGTATCCTGGCGCGTTGCTGGACTTTCGACAGGGCAAGCAGGGTGCTGGGCAACAACGCTTGTGGCTGACACTCTCTGTATGCGCATCCCTCAGGCGAGCCTTTCCCTGGCTGTTGAGCCCACGGCTGGCCAACCAGGCAGGCTGCTGCTGCCTTGAAAGTGGGTGGGTGTGCCGTCGTCTTGTTTGCAGGCGCTCTGTGCTCTCTTGTGACTGTTTGTTTGCGTTCTTCCCTGCCCTGCAAGTTGCCCCATGCCGTCCTTGCCCTCGTGACCCACGCCAGCAACACCACAGCACCTCCCAAGTCGTTTCCCAGCAACAGCAACCGTGTCACAAACCACCGGGCCCAGAACTCGCAGCCATGTGCGCCAGCCGCTGCTGCCGGCACGCCAAGGCCTGCTGCAGCGCAGCCCTCCTCAGCTCCTCCAGCTGCTCAGCCGCCTGCCGCACCGCCACCACCGTGGCCGCCTCTGCCACCACCTGGGGCTTGCCACCATGCGGCGCCGCCCGCCCACCCCGCCCGCCCGCTCCCTTGGCACTGCCCTGGTCTCTCCCCCCCACTGTTGCCGAGCCGCTGGCATTGCCGGCGCCGTGCTGATGGTTGGTCACGTCACGGCAAGGCGCAGCGTGGCCGCTGGTCGAGGTGGTGGCGGTGCTGTGGGTGAGGGCTGGGCGGGTGCTGGAGGAGGTGGTGCCCTGCCACTCGGGGCGCGCCTGCGTGCCACATTGTTAGCAGCATCGGCAGCAGCAAGCGTTTTTCACTCTTGGGTTCAGTCCTGGATGTCGTAGGGGCAGGCTCGCAGCATGTCGGGGCAGTGCTTTTTCCTGGTAGCGGCGCAGTATGCAAGCAGAGTATGCAAACAGCACACTCACGCAAACACTATACACCCACACCTGTGCGGCGGTGCTGAGGTCCTGCTGCTTCTTGATGGCCCGGGCGCCCACCTTCTTGGCAGCTGCCAGGTCCTGCGTGGTGAGCGGGTGGTGCGCACGCCAACCGCGCGACGCACTTCAGCTCATTGCCTCATACATACACCGGTGCACCTTCTGCGTTGAAGGCCCTGCATGAGACTGTTCCCCTTGTGGTAGGGTGGGCAGCGCACACCCAAGTGCCACGCCCCGACAGCGGGCCCTGGCGCCTTGTTTGCAAGCTACACACACACACCTGCCGGGCCTTCCACAAGTCCTGGTCAGCCGCCGTCAACTGCCTGCGCAGCTCAGAGACCTGCACGCACCAGCCAGGCCATCCCCACAAGGCACCAGCTTCTCTCGCGCTTGCCATGGGCAACTTTGATCGTGTGTCCTGGGGCGCGGCATTCCAGGCGCTGTCCAACACACACCACCCTGGCTACATGACACATTGTGCAACCATTGGCTTGCCTGCTCCAGGAGCCGCTTGTTTTCTGCGATGAGCGTCATGGCGTGCGAGGAGCGGCTGTCGCACTGCTGCTCCAGCCGGGCCTTGTCCGCAGACAGCGCCGCCACCTCAGCCTTGAGGCTCTTGTTGGACGCCTTGGTCTCGTCCAGGTCCTGCAGTGGTGCATGCCCCGGGTGTGCGGTGTGCAATTTGCACCATTGGTGCAGGGATGTCGCCGGCCGCCCAAGCGCTTGCGCTGCATGCACGTGCTTACGTGGATGAAGAACTCGGCCTCTGGCTGGTTGAGCCCCAGCCTGCGCCTGGCCTCCTCCACCTTGTCGTGCGTGGCCGTGCGCAGCTGCAGCGTCTTGGTCAGCTCGGCCTTGAGCACGGCATTGTCCACAATCACCGTCTCCAGCTTGGACTGCAGCACTGCCACGGCTGCGGCGCCGCTCTCCTCCGCCTTCTTGGTGGCGAGCTGCTGCTTCTCAACCTCTGCCACGAGCTGGTCCACTGTCTGCACTGCAGCCGCGAGCTGGTTCCCCAGCTCCGGCAGGCGCGTGGCCTCCAGCTGCTGCAGCTTCTCCCGCTCGCGCAGCAGCTGCTCGTCGCGTTCCGCGCACGCCGCTCGCCAGCGCTCGGACTCCTGCTGCAGCGCGCTGTTGCTGTCGCGGAGTTCGCGCATTTGCACCTCGTGCGCCGCCCAGGCGCCATGCAGCGAGAACGACTTCATCTCTGGCTGGTCTCTGAACTGGCCTGCAGTTGTTGCACTGCTGGGCCTCAAGATCAAGGGAGGGCAACAACGAGGGCGTACTGCAAACGGTGCGTCATCAGCGCGCATGTACTGCCACTCATCCGTGCGTGAAAGCAAGTGCTAAGCAGGTGTCTCCCCGTGCAAATCCGTGCGTTCCACGTTGCCCCATGGAAGCGCTTCGCAGCGCCTCGATGCACTTCCCGCCCGGCGTCATCTCCGGCCGTTCGCAACACATTCCCTTCTTCGTTGCCCTGGGAGTCCCTTGGGTTGTTGGTGCCCAGGCCCCTCAGCACTTGGAGTTGTCGGTGGACGCCGAGTCGAGACCCATGGCCGCCGTGCCGCAGCACATGCCGCCGGCCACCAGCGCCAGGAAGACCTGCCAGGGTGGCGGTGAGGAGCAGGCAAGCAAGCACACAACCTCGACCAATGAGCCTCAACCAATGCACTGTGCCAGCAGGGCTACTGGCTAGTGAAACTGTGCCTTGCCGAAGCAGCTGCTCACCCGTGGGTCCTTCTTGCGCAGTTCGCCGACCTCAATGGCCGTGCCGATGATGTTCTGGGTCACGGTCAGCATGCTGGCGGACAGAGCCAGCTCGTCACCCGAGCCCTTCTGCCTGGCCTCGTCGTAGTGGTAGCGCAGGCTGCCACCCACCACCGTGGTCACCACTGCACGCGCACACATACATGGGCGGGCCGTGGGTTCCAAGTCATTCCCGGGTGAACGTACAGCGCATAACACCACGCAGTGTGCAGATGATGGCAGTGCTCTGGCCATGACTCCTGCTTGCCGGCCTTTGTCAGTGGGAGAGGGGCTTACAAACGCCATGAACAACCGTCAACACCCGCCCACCACGTTGGCCTCACCAGTGACGATGGTGATGATGATTGACTCGGCCTTGTCTTGGGCTGCAGCACCACAATGCACATAGAGCAGCACAGCGTGTTCAGTCAACTTCTGGGTATGGTCAAGGTGCTGTCCAGCACACAGCCACAGGGTGCTCGGCTTGATGAGCAGGGCGCGCCTGGCCCCACACTCACCGCTGTCTCCGGCGCTCACGCCCTTGCCCTTGAGGAAGAACTTGGCAAAGTCCAGAACCATCTCCACGATCCACTTGGTCATGTTGCACGTGCTGCGCGCACGCAACCACACGCAAGTACGCAAGGCGTCAGTGAGGCTGCTCAACCTGCGTAGCGCCCAGGACTGGTGGCAGGACAAACAAGAGGACCGTCTGACAAACAGGAGCCGCGGACAGGGCCCCTGCCCCTGGGCATGCTGCCTTGTGACCATCAACAACACTCACAACTGCGCCGCCCAGCCCTTCTTGATGCCCGGGTCGATCTTGAGCTCCAGGACCGGCATGACCACCACGAACAGGCTCGTGACAAAGTGCTTGGCACCGCAGCGGATCGGGCTGATGGACATTTCGTTGCTCGCCTTCTTGCCAGCCATCACGTCCACGAAGTAGATTCCCAGACCTTGGACGACGTCGTTGCTGCGGGGTGCGCATGGCAGGTGGCATGCAAGGCGGACAGTGATGGCGCGTCGGGTGCAGGGCAGAGGTCGCTAACTGCCTCAAAGCACAGCCAGGTGGCACACTTTGTGTCAGAATGCATGCGTGCTCATTGGTGCTTGAGGAAAGCTTGCATGATGATTTACCCGCTTAAACCCGAACAGCCGCCCGGCTGAAGGCATGCAACAACAGCAACAGCTCAGCACAGGCAGGTGGAGCGCACTCACATGATGACGCTCATGATGGAGAAGGCGTAGAACGCCTGCTTGTCAGGGCTGGCTGTGGTCGTGCCGCGCGAGCGCACTATGTCGCGTGACGTCTCTGCCGTGCCGCGCGAGAGGGACGAGGTGGCCGTGTACACGTCCGTGGTGCTGCCGTCAATGTTGCTGTTCATGTGCGTCACCACGTCATCACCCAGCAGGCCAGAAAAGTAGGCCTGCGCACAAGACGTGTGTGCGTGCACGTGTTGGTGGGCGCGAGCTTGGGGGTGCTGCCTTTCAAGCTTGCATCAGATGTGCTTAAAGTCACACATATCCGGTGCTTCAGGAGTGAAGTGCTGGCTCTGGCCGCACGGCACATCAGCCACCTACCTGGTCAAGGGAGCTGATGCTGTTCCACAGGTCCTTGCCGCCCAGCTTGATGGCCAGCGTGGTGGGCAGGGCGCAGGCATACGCCAGCAGGTCGAGCATGCAGAAGGATGGCATGGACTTGGAAATCATGTTGCTGATCTTGTCCATCAGACCAGACACCTGCACCGCGCACCAGGTGCCAGGGATTTCAGTGCACGGTGTCATGTTGACCACGCGGCGATCTACCACCGCGCCGTTCGGCACGTTCTTGTATGGCTATAGCTCCAGGGTTTCGATTAGGCAACAATTTGATTACCGTAGCGTCGCGAAACGTACCCGAGTGACAGCTGCGACGTTTTTTGAATTTTTTTCTCAACACACACCAAAACCACGGCCTTTCACATCGCCTTTCGCTTGGTGGGCAAGACGAGAGTGTCTGGGCGCCAAAAGAGCGCAAAACAGAGGCAAAACACGCCGAAGTCGCCACCGCCGCCGCCGCCGCCGCCACCGCCGCGACGGTCGATCACTTTAGCACGGAGCCGAAACAATTACCTTGCTGAGCGCCGTGCCGGCTGGGCCCATCAGCGCGGCGGCGCCGCTGCTGACGAGCGAAGCGATGAGGTCTTTGACATTGATCTCCAGGAGTCGGAAGGGGATGGAGGCCAGCAGCTTGAGGTCGATGGCCTGCAGCGCCTTGAGCACCGTGGTGACGGGCGTGGCCAGGCGCGTGATGGCGTCATACACCTGCACACACCCGGCACCAGGTCAAGGCACAAGGTACAGGTAAGCAGCAAGTTGAACGCAAGCTCGCCAACACATCCACGGCCCAGGATCCCAGGAACAGGAGGCAGGAAGATGGAGCGTGCACAGTGTTTGCGGCTGTCAGTAGTGGCGGCTCTGCGAGCTGCGCTCGGGTGTATGCAATTGCCGCCTCAAGGGCTGTTCCATGCTGGCACACACATAGCACATGCGTGACCCACCATGTTCTTGAGTGCCTTGACGATGCCCGTGGGGTTAGAGCCGACGCTGAGCAGCACGCTGATCCAGCCGCCGCTGAAGACCGACTCACCCAGCGCAAACAGCGTCTGCACGCGCACGCACACACGAGGCATGCAAACATGTGAACCAGCACCAAGACTTCCCAGCGCAGTTGCCTCCCTGTCTTCCTGTCCACTTGGCGCAAACTCGATACTAGTTGGCACTATGCAAGCGGTTGCTCCGTCCGTCATCTCACCGCGCCCATGGCCTGGCGCAGGGAGGCCAGGATGCTGCGGATGTGCTCGAACGGGTCGCCCGTGACGCCCGGCAGGGCCGTCGTCTTGTCAATGCTCTTCATCACGTCCGTCCAGCTCAGGCCCTGCAAGGGTGTGTGTGTAGCTTGCAAACGGGGCTTCAGGCCGCAGCAACCAAACTAGCAGGGTGTGATCCAGGCACACAAGGTTGCAGGTTGCACCCAGCTCGTTACCTGTTGCTGCTATGCTGTATGCTGTGGCAGCTAGCGGGAAACAACGCAAGGGAACACAAACCACCTCCAGCAGGACCACAGCCCTACTCAACGACTGCCGAAGCTGTGGAATGCTGCTACAGAGCTCTCCAGCCCCCGCCCTCGGCACGTGTACAAGCACACTCACGAATCCGCGGTTGAAGACGTCGAGGAACTGCGTGGCCACGCTGAGCGGCACGCCCCCCGGCAGCTTGGTGGGCAGGCCTCCCAGCGCCGAGCTGCAGTTGAGGTCGCTCACAGACTGGTAGGCCAGGGGGCGCAGCGCCCAGCTCTGCACGTCCTTGATGAGCTTGCCAAGCAGCCGGTCCATCATCTTGTCCACCTTGGCCACCTTGTTGAGCAGGAAGTCCTGTGTAGCAGGGAGGAGACCGGGTGAAGTCACACGGGGCATCGTAACACGACGCTGCTTGCCACCGCGCCTTGCTGCAGTTGCTGATTCCCCCACGTGCCTGTAGCTCGTCAACGCGACTACGTTATTAAGCCGTGGCTCCTGCACTCACCCTGCCGGCGTAGTACATGTTCTTGAGCAGGTCAGCGCACTTGGAAAAGTCCGCGATGTTGAACATGAACGAGAGCCAGTTGATCAGGTTGGCGACCGCGCACTTGATCGTGTTGACCAGCCTGCGGAAGGCGCGTGCGGCACGGCATTCATGTGAGCACTTGCCAGTGCAGGCACCTGCATTCCTGCTCGTTCCTGGCCTTGTGCAGTGTTGCACTTGTCTCTACAGCCAGCCTCTACAGATCAGCCCCTAGAGCTCAGTCTTTACAGATCAGCCCCTACAACACTGCCTTTACAGCTCAGCTGAGCTCACCACTTGGTGTAGTTTGCAAAGTCGTTGGCCGTCTTCACGATGACGGCCACCACGCTCAGCACGCCATCCTTGACCACCTTGATCAAGTGGCACACGCCGTCAGACATGGTCTGCACACGACCACGCACGCACGCATGCAGGTGCAGGCATATAGTATGTCCAACTGCAACTTGGTCGGGGGTGCTGGCTGCTGCTAGGCAGATGTGCGTTGGCATGCCCAACGATAATCCCAAGTCACGCACCTGCACCACGGTGCCCGCGACCTGCGAGGCGCACCCAAGCAAAAGCAGCACAGCTCAGCACAGGTTGGTGGAGTGAGCCGCAGGTGCAAAGGCAGATGTGTGCGCGTGCTGCTGATGCTCTGCAACGTCGTGACCAGGGTGAGGCGGTGGGGGCTGTTGGGGGGCAAGCGCGGGGCACAAGGTACTGTGCCTCACTCACGTCTCCCGCCAGTGCGGCCGCGCTCTTGACGGCCACCGCGCCCAGCTGCTTGGCGGCCTGGGCCACGGACACCACGTCGCCGGCCAGGTTCTCAAACACCTGCACGCACGAGTGGGCGACGCTTGCGGTGGCATGTGCGCCTGTCCGTGAACCGTTGTCGTGCATCAGTTCGTGCTGGGTGCACTCAGCGTCGCAATGCGCTCTCACTGCTGACTGGCAAGGCAGTGGCAGGCAGCACAGCGAGCAAGCCATGCAGGGCCATGGCATTCGTCTGTTTCTAAATGGCGATCCTCCGTACCCGGATCTCACGCACGCACCGTCTGCAGGTCGTCGGTCCAGGCGCTGACCTTGACCCCGGACTTGATGGTCTTGACCAGCCGCTTCCCAAGGTCGGACGTCTTGTCGACGTATTTGGTCACGGGGTCCTGCGGGCGCGTGGCATGGATGGCATCGACAACGGGTCCCAGGTATCGGTCAGACTCTGTACTGCACATACATACTGGACATTCATGCACATGTATGACAGTCCAGTGCGTGGCAAGGCAAATCAGGCGCGTCCAGCTCTCATGGTTAGGGTTAGAGTTAGGTGAAAGGGTCTGGCTCATGGTCCCGCCAACTCACCAGGACCTTGGCGTCGATGAGTCCGTCCAGCTTGAAGGCGCCCTTGGTGATCTGGTCAGCCATGAAGTCGGCGCCCTTGCCCGCGTAGTTGATGGCCTGCACCCATTCCACCATGTGTAACAGGTACAGAGAGAGTGTGACTGCATGTAGCCATGCGGGACGTCGGCCGTCTGCACACCCCAGGCCTCACATCCAGCACCCACACGGAACTCCGCACTGCCATCCCAAGCTGTGTGCCCTATAATCTGTGTGGGCGTGCGGCTGCCACTCCGTCATAGATACCCTGGCCGTGCAGCCGCACCACCGCGTGTACTCACATCCTTGGCCGCGTCCTGCACCTTGTCCGCGACGTTCTCGGCAGTGTCCTGCGGCCGTAAACAGCCACCACGTGGGATTGAAGCGAGCAGCTCTCACAGCATCAACAGGGTAAGGGTGAGATACCTTGCGCTGCTGGGAACCATCAGGGCGCATCAGATCTGTGCCTCTTTGTGGAATGGGTGTGAGCTGCAAACGCTAACCTTGACGGTGTTTGCGGCCGAGGTGGCAGTCTTCTCCACCGTCTTGACCGCCTTGCTGAAGCCCTTCTTGATCTTGCTGAAGAGCCCGCGCTGCTGCGCCTGGCCCCAGGCCACCTGTCACGAGAGTGGCGTGAAGAAGAATAAGGCTCATTGTCTGGCGTGGGCAAAACCAAAAGCACAGATGCATGCTCGCTAGAAACAGCAACAACTGTGTCAGATGCAGAGTTCTGTCTTGCGTTATGTCGAAGACCGTGGCAATGCCATCATGCATGTGGCCTGTGGCGCACCTGCGCGGCGGCCTTTGCGGCGGTGGCCGTGTCCGTACCGCCGGTGAAGCGGCTCAGGCCATACGACGCCAGGTCAGCGTCCAGCGCCACGTCAAGAGGGTCTTTCTTGTTCACCTGAGCAGACAGGCAGCGTGGCACATGGTCAGATTCGCTTTGCAAGTGCTGGTTCTTCACGTGTGCACGAGACTGATGTTTTTGCTGGCAACTGCCTGTGTGACCCTGTGCATGACTCAGCCCCTAGGCCTTAACCCAGAGGCAAAAAGTCCACTTCATCGCTCCACGCCTGCGGATCCAAGGCTAGGTTGCCAAGTGCCGGGTGCACTTGGCACTCCAAGCCTAAGCGCCGCACCATTCACAGCACACACACTGACCTTGGCGACCAGCTCCGCGCGGCGCGCCAACCAGCCCTGCAGCCACGCGTCGTCCGGCACGTCGCTCTTGACCGCCGGCTCCACTGGCCCCCCGCTGATGGACACGACGGGCGTGCCTGGTGTCAGGGTCACGGCGGTGGCGTCTGCGGGCCAGGCGGTGAGCGTGTCGTGGCGCTGCATGCCGTACATGAAGGCGTCGTCAGAGACCAGCTCAGCGGCCATCTCCATGAGGGCCGAGGCCGTGTTGGTGGCCGCAGTCTGCGCGGGGACGGGCAGTTGCGGGTTTGGGGATCTGTTAGGGTGGCATTAGGTTGGTCACTGTCAAGCTTTTCTAACCAGGTAGCGAGGGCCAGGACTTCTCCTGACAGGTCGTTTGAGTGATAGCGATGGGGCAGCTGCTGTCAAGGTAAGAAGGGAGCACCAAGCAACCCTAGCCGTAACCCTAGCGGCGTGCGCACCGCGTCGACGCCCGTGCCCGGCAGCGCGGAGGCCATGTCGTTGACCGAGGAGGAGAGCACCTTGTCGATGAAGCACACCTGCAGGTGCGAGCACACGCGCGCAGTTGTATGAAGGCATGCATGAGCACTGGTGCATCTTTCACTGCACCTGTACGTCCGCATTCCGGGGCTGAGCTGAAGGCCAGTAGCATTCCCCCTGTACCGCGCTGCCATCACACCGTTGAGCCATTCGCCAAGGCCTATCAGGGGGTCACAGTGCCAGGCAGCCTTCAGGTGAAGTGCATGGTGGGTGATGCAATGTGCCCAATGATCGCACCATTGGGTCGATGGTCCACTGCATGAGTGGCCACATGTCGCTGAAGTCCGTCGCGCTCCAGTCACGTGCCACCATGTCCGTGGTGGCCACGCCCGCACTCGTGAAGGCGTCGTCCTCCACCTGCAGGTGTGTGCGTTTAGCTCGCAAACGGGGTTTCAGGCGTGTGCAACGCAGGGGCAAGGACCGTGGCACCCCAGCGGCGCCCCTCCACCTACACCGTGCGTTGAACCGCGGTCTCAGATCACAGTCGATGCAGCATCATGACCTCTAGAGCAGTTCCCTCAGGCCAAGGCACGCCAGCCGGTATGCAAGCTAGAGGCTGCGACTACCGACCGCTATGAGCCAGGCCAGAGTATGACTCACCGTGGCCTTGGTCATGCGCACGATGAGGCGCGGCGCGTTGAGCATCACGTCCACGGCAGCGCCCACCGACAGCTGGTACGTGATGTTGACCTGCAGGCACACCAGACATGCGTACGTCACAACTCTTGCCAGGTTTGGGGGTGTTTGGACCGGGCAAAAGCACACTGGGTGACCAGCCTCTCCCACACCGTGCTGCCTGCCGTCGCCAGCTGCTCAACTGCTCAACTCTCAGGCCAGGACCCTTCACACTCTGATCATCATCTCATCTGATACGCCCAGTAGCTCATCTGACACGCCCGATGGTTGGGCTCCATCCCCGCCGAGGCGCCCAAACAGATGCAAGTATTGACACACTCGGTATCTGCTTGCCAGACATGGCTGTACCAGATGTAAAGCTCAACACACACACACACACACTCACCTCTGCCTTGCTGGCGCCCTCTCCCGTCACCACCAGGTCCTTGTCTGTGGCCAGTGACGCCACGTCCCCGTTCACCAGCACCTTGACGTTGGAGACAGCGGGGTCGGCCAGGCGCACGGCAAAGGTGGCGTCCAGGGCGTCCTGGGCCGTGAACTTGACCACGAACGACTGCAGGCAGCGACGGGTGGGGTGGGGCGGCAACAGGTTTTGAACTTGGTCGCGTCACGCGTCACGCGTCACACGCACCACGGCGCAGAATAACACGTTCACTCTAGTCTCTGCCACAGCCACGGCCAGCACCTCGATGGTTGGGCGTAAGAAAGCTGTTAGCCATGAGGCTGCTGGGCAGCACCTCGACGTTGCAAGGCTGATAACCCTAGCCGTAACCCTACCTTGGTTGCCACATATGTTTTGCTCCCGTCTTTGTCCGGCACGTAATCATCCATGGCGCCGGTCGAGTACTTGGGGTAGAAGCGGGAGACCAGCGGCTCAGTGGTGATGGCGCGCGCGTGCAGCAGCTCGCCCGCCTTGTTGAGCAAGCCCTCGAGCCCCATGAGGAACGACCCTGATGGGCCCATCCACGCCGACACCTGGGGGCAAGCACAGACAAGGTACGGTGCGGCAGCACGTGCAGAGCATGAGCACGTCCGCTTGGATCTGATCTCTGTTCTCTACACACTGATCTAGATGGCTCCTGCAGTGTGTAGGCCAGATGCCTGGCACCCTGTGTACAATGATGTCTCTTCCCGCGCCAAGCAGCACGCCGTGACATGATGGCAAAGCATGCCAAAGGAGCGCACCCCAAAGGCGTCGCCGGCGTCGCGGTCGAACGAGATCTTGCTCTCCGTGCTCCACGTGGTGCCCTGGTTCGTCACCACGCTGACGCCGTACAGGCGGCGGTTCTGCAGCGGGTAGATTGGGTTGGCAGTGTCGGTGGTGGCGACGGTGGCGGCGCTGCCGTTGGCCAGCAGGCGCGTGTGGAAGGTGAGCGACGTGAGGAGCACGCCTGCCTGGAGGGTCAGCACGTCCGAGGTGCCGCTGCACTTGCCCAGGGAGTAGGACTGGCCGTTCTGGAGCTGCGCACGGCAAACACGTACATGCATGGCGGGGCAGGAGATTAGGTGCCATGGCCAACGCCATCTGGTACACCCACGGCAAGAGGTGACGTGAGTGCCACGGCCCTCACGTTTGCCCAGTCAACGCACCGTGATGGAGATGCCCGTCATTGCGTTGGCATCGCGCCATGCCGTGAGCGTCTTGACCGTGGCGTCGCAGTCGGGGGTGGTGCTTAGCGCCCGCACCACCGTGCCAGCCTGTGTGGGCAAGCAGAAGGCTCCACAGCAGCGTCCTCAGCAGCAAGCGCCAACGCCAGAATGTCGACAGGACAATGGGGAGCACGTCCTCATGAAGCCACAACATGAAGCCACAGCCCCGCGCAAGCATGCAAGCACCAGGGCAGAAGCGGGGAAAGAGCTGGGTGTTGCTCTGGTCTAGGCCGGTGCCTAATGTCCCTTGCTGCTGACCCCTGCTGCCTTGGTTGATGCGGCCTGAAGCCTCGTTTGCAAGCTACACTTACACACCCTGGCAAAGGCGGCGCAGTCGCCAGCGTCGCCCGAGTCCGTCCCTGAGGACCAGAGCGAGTAAAAGAGGTTGGGGTAGTTGGACAGGGCACGCTCGGGGAATCGGTTGCCCGACCTGGCAGTGGGCGCCCTGCGGTAAAGTGCACGAACGTCAGACGTGTGCAAGCCATGGGGCGAGCTCTGGAAGATGTGCATGCTGGAAGATGCGCGTGCGTGCAGGTGGATTTGACCGAGTGCGGCCCTGACTAACCCATGGCTTCCACGTACCAGGGGTCACGATCAGCAAAGTAGCAGGTGCGGATGACGTCGCCCTTGGCAGGCTGCACGCGTCAGCAAAGCAAAAGCATGGCAGGATGTGTTGCAGTGATTGGTTTTGGCGTCTGAAGGCTCGTGAAGTCTTCTGCTGGGTGGAGACGTGCAACAAAACCCACCTGTTTAACTGGCACGCACAAACAGCCCACACGCACGCAGCGGCATCCCAGCCAGCATACCCTCTACATGCTGCGAGACATCTGACACGCCCACTGAGGCGCGAAACCAGATGCACAAAGGACCACGCACACCCACGCACCAGGGACTGCGCCACCTGGTTGCCTCCCTGTCCCGTGGTCTTGACCGCCGACGTGAGCGAGGCCTTGATCTTGCCCGCCAGGCTGGTGCTGGTGGTGCTGAAGAACTCGCGCTGGGACGCCGCGTGGGTCGGCACGTCAGCAGGGGCTGCCGGGGGGTGCGGGGGGTCGTTGATGGCGCGGGTGGCCTTGTCCACGGCTTCCTTGGCCAGGCCGTAGGGTGGCTGCGGGGCGTTGTGGCAGAGGGCGCGTGTGTTGAGTAGGCAGGCCTCGGGCTGTTGGTCAGCTTGATCACCATGTGGTGCTGCAGTACTCCTAGACAGCCTGGTTCAGCAAGCAACGTGAACTTTGCTACGCGAGGTCTGCCAGGCGATCTTGTGACGGCTGCTGCATCATGACACCTGTCGTGAACGCCCTGCAATGATAATGATGATGATGATGATGATGATGATGATGATGATAATACACGCAGCAAGCCCCTGCGATGGGATCCTACCTGTGGCTTGGTGTCGCTGAGCTTGAGGGGCTGCGTCAGCAGCGCCTGGCTGCTCACGCTGAGCTGCGGGCGCTGCTTGTAGCCGCCAGCCACCAGCCGCGCGTTCACCTGCGCGTTCCACAGCGCACCGCACACGTGACGATCAATTTTGCCAGGGGCTCAAGGACTGTGTTGTCCGACACGCAGCTGCAGTCTCCCTGCCTCTCACGGCAAGGCCAGCAACGCAAACATCGGAAGCCCATGTGCCTCTCACCCTCGCCCTCTTAACGCATTCCAAATCTCACACGCAGAGCCCACAGCCTGTTGAATAGCAGGCAAGACGCCAGGGCAAGCCAGGGGCAGCACCTATCCCTCCGCGCACCTCCTGCAGCAGCTCGTTGAGCGGCATGTCCCAGCCTGCGCGCGCCAGCGCGTTGCGGAACGCCTTGGTGAAGGCGCCGCCCTCCACGTTGCCCGACATGTCCTCCTGAGCAGTCTGGCTGTCGTACGCCGCCGCCAGCAGCACCACGTCAGCCGCCACCGACGACGTCACCTGCAGCATGTGTGGGGGCAAGTTTGGTTGGTGGGCACGCCGCTCTGCAAGCAACCGCACCACCACTTTGCCGGCAGCAGTCTCTCGGTGGAAGGGACAGGATTAGTGTTGGCA
>QAXK01000760.1:0-17575 GCA_004335735.1 Chlorella sp. KRBP
ACACACACACACACAAGCGCAAGCCCGCCCGTACCTGGGTACGGCCCATTCGGCACGTTGACCTGCCCGGTGCCCCAGAACAGCATGAAGGCCACAGGTGCCAGCAGCGCCCCGATCAGCTGCCCGACCAGCTGAGCCACAAACATGGCCCGCGGGGCTGTCAGGCACATGTAGCCCGTCCTGAAGTCACCCATGAGTGTGGCGGCGCTGCTGGTGGCGGCAAACACCACACCACAGATACCCAGGCCCACGATGATGCCGTTGCCCTGCAGGTGGCAGCACAGCACGCACGTCGTTGGTGATTTGCGGGGTATTGTTCCAATTGAGTTGACACAAAGCGCACACTGAGTAATCGGGAGGTCGGTGAACATTCGTAGCACAAACACTGAGAGCGAGCCCTCCACGATAGCGGAGCCGTCTGCCCACATGTGACAAACGGGAATGGGGCGCGACACAGTTGGGCTGTGCATGCGAGGGTGGATTGCTACAAGGCAGGGTGCATGAAGCGGCAACAGCATGCCGCGCTTGTGGTGGGACATCACTCGTCTCCTTTAGTAGCTGTGCTGCGGTGCACACGCTTCGGGCACAAAAATGGTGCAAGGTTGTGCTCCATCAGCTGCAGCCTCACCTCTGCACCCGCCCACGCCGCAAAAATGAACAGGGCCAACTTGCCGTACATGCTGCAGTTGTCCCAGTCAGTCAGGCCAGTGCCATAGGAGTTCTGCAGCGGCAGCAGGTACAGCGGCAAAAAATGACAGCAGCCCCGCAAGCCAGGCCCTTTTTCAGCACTTGCAAACTGTGGTAAGACCTCGAGGTGGGCGCAGGAACACAAAAGCAGAGACCATTGCACGGGCAGCAGGCAGCGGTACTACGTGATGCGTACACCAGCAAAGCAGGTAGCATCATGGTGAGTCCAACCATGGACGGTGCTGTGCCCAAGTTCCCCTGCGACGATAGCTACAAGCAGCAGCACAGGGGATGAGTCAACCCCTGCGTCTTCCCTGCACATTCCTCCTATGTATGCGCATGCTGCAGCAGCAGCAGCAGCAGCAGCCTGGTGCTGGCATCGGCACGAGGGTGAGCTTACCGGCAAGGCAAACAGAGGGGAGATGATGTACGCCACCAGCACATAGTACCACTTGACGGGCGTGTACAGCATGGGGATGAAGATGGTGCTGATGATGGCCAGGCCACCATAGCCCACAGGTGCAAGCCACCAGGGGATTGTCTCGCCCAGGAAGACCCGGGTGCGCAGGCGGCGCTGCAAAAGGACGCAGCAGGCGCGGCAGTGTTGACTTTGATAATTGTGCAAGCCCTTGTCTACACAGCATCGTGTTGGCCGTGTAGCAGCACACAACCAAAGGGCTACCCTGTGGTGTGTGCTACTGAACAAGTTTCTGGCGCCGAAGTGATGCAGGTGATAGGAGGTGGAATTCGTTGCAGTACTGGTGCAAGCTGTCCCGTGGTGCAAACTGGGCGTTGCCCTCCCACCCCCCCACCCCCTCACGCCTGCCTCACCTCGCCCTCGCTCTCCTTGAACTGCACACCAGTGACATCGTTGCCCTTCACCTCCTCCTCCAGCTCAGGCCCTGCATGGTACACCAGAGGCATCTGGCTGCTGGCTGAGTCATCCGTGTCACGCCGCAAGCCTGCAAACACCACGGCCCGGCAGCAGCAGCAGCAGCACAAGACACTCGGTCAGGCGGTTCATGACACAGACACACTGTGGCAGGGGGAAGAGAGCAAAAAGGGCACAGCAGGGAGACAGGCGAATACAGTTGGTAGCTCCATATCCGGTCACTGCGCTGCTTCAACGTCATCGGCATCCGATGCCGTACCTTTGTGTGCTGTTGTTGGTCCTGCGGCCAGCTGGGGCAGCTGCTTGCTGGCCTTGTACTCCTTCAGCTTCTTCATCCCATCCTTGCCACCTGCACGACAGAGCGTGAACCAGAGCGCACTTCAGGTCCACACCTTGGTCAGCCATAAAACATGAGGGCATGCAGTCTGCAACGCCTGAAGTCTCCACCACTGCTGCTGGCAGCTGAAAGCACTCTGCCGTGTGCAGCGCCATGCAGAGCTTCACACGTATGCCGCATGGGTGCGTGCTGATATCACACGGTTGGGTGCCTGCGGGTCGCAGCTACCACTCACTGGACAGCAGCACACGGCCGACCATGTACATGCCCTCGCCCATGAGGATGGCGATTGTCAGGAACACCTGCAGCACAGCACACATGCACAGCAGTTTGATGACTATGCTGCAAGCTGCAGATTCAGGCATCACCTGATTGCCATTGTCTGCTGACATCCACAAGCACCACCGCCACATCACCAGCATGGAACAGCCGTTGCATGGCCCTGTGTGCTGGCAAAGCCTGCCTCATTGAGTCACCCCATTGCTCTGTGACTTGTGACGCAGCACATCATCGGTCTAACCTTGTAACCAAAGATGCCCTGGAAGTCGTGGGTCTTCAGGCCAGCAGGGTACCTGCCAGCACAGCACAGCACAGCACACCATCTTGGCACTTCCTGCAGTCCAGGCCACCAGCATGCCCACGATGGCCTCAAACAGTAGTACGGTTGACAGGTGCTAGCAGAGTCCCACGTCCAGCAAGAGCAAACTGAGTGCTATCTGCACAGCACAGTGGCAACGCTTGTTGCAGTAACAGTCACTGTGGCGGTCATGATCTTTGCACAGAGGCACTCACCAGTCCCCTGCCTTCTGCTCCATCAGGGGCCACATGATGCCCCAGGACAAGATGGCTCCCAGCAACATCGACCAGTTGACAATGTGGGGGCAGATCATACCTGCAACAGCCATGAAACAAGCACAGATATTTGGTGTGGTACCTCAGCCTGCCGGCGGCTCAGCAGCTTCCACCGCTGCTGATGAACACCTCGTTTGAACCTGCCTCGTGCCAGCACCGAGGAGCAAGTCAACACCATTTTTCACAATCGCGGTTGCAGAAAGCAGGCTTTTGAATTGCACTGGCTGCTGCAGGACAGCCGCAGATGGTGGGCCACTTACCCACTCACCCTACCACCCACCCTACCTCCCACCCATCCCAACAGCCCGGCAGCCACCCACCTGCTCCGATGTAGTTCTGCTGGAAATCTATGAACCAGGTGTACCTCAGTGCCTTGAAGCCAAAGAAGGGCCAGGCGCCAAAGCCACAGCCGTAGTCGGTCCCACTGACAACCCACTTCACCACACTGAACATGAAGGAGGCCACACCAGTCCAGCTCAGGACCTTGACCTTGCGCATGGCCTCAGCCTCACCAGCCTGGCAGCAGCAGCAGCAGTGGCGTGGCAGCAGTGGTGTGGCAGCAGTGGCAGCAGCAATGGGCAGCAGCAGCAGTGGTGGCAGCAATGGTGGCAGCAGCAATTCAGCAGCAGCAGCATCGTTGCTGGTGTGTGCGCTCAACAGCTGCAATGGCATCTGCTTATGTGACCATGAGCATAGGACGCAATGTCTGTGCACCAAATCAAGTGCTGCTCAACAGGTGTGGCAATGCTGGACAGCACCATGAACCACACCATGATACCAATGTTGACACGGGTCCCGGGGAGTTGCTGGGGAGCAACAGATCTGCCTATTGCAGTCTGCACAGCTGCTGTCGCCGCTGCCGTTCATAGCAGTGTGCTTACTGCTGTGTGAAAGCTGGTCAGCATGATGCCACTTGCAGTTCCACTGGGGAATGGCAGCTTCCAGTCAACGATCATGAGCTTCCTCATTTGTGTGAGCATGAACACGCCCAGCACTGCAGTCATCAGCAGGTATGGGATGGTCCGGGACGCCTCCGGGTCATAGTATGTGTGGGGGGGCGTAGGCTCTGTGCTGTTCAGCCCCCTGCCATCCCTGTACAGCACAGAAGCAGCCACACACAGGCTCAGAAAGAAGCTAGCCCACGTTTTGGCCGCATCCGCTGCATCATGTAAGTGGCCTCAAGCAACACAGTGAGCACGCAGTATGTAGAATCCCAAACACAATAGGACCGCAGTCAGGGCAGCTGCATGTGCACATGCTGCGGTGGCTGGCTGCTGCCTGCAGGCTGACTGGGCCCTTGTGTGCAGCTGCATATGTGCCAGCAGCTGCCCACGCCAGCATGTTGTGTCCCATGCGTCCCCACCTGTTGAGGTTGAGGTATGTCTGGTACGACATGCCTGTCAGGTACGTCCCGAAACCTCCCGTGAAGGCGACGCCGCTGATGCTGAGGATGAAGGTCTGAAAGTGTGACAGGCAGAGTGGCAAGCGCATCACACAGCAGGCGTGAGGGGAGTGCAGGCGTGAGGGTGTCGTGTACGCATCATCGTACACACTTTTGCCATTTCTGCTGCTGTGTTTCGTGAGGTGGTGCCCTTGAGAAGTGGCACACAGTGCAAAGTATTGTGCACACCTGCTGTGCTGTGACGAACAGCTTGCTGTGGCAGAACAGGCTCCGCCCGGCGACTCAAAATGCAAGCAAACTGCTTGATGAGGTGCATATGCAGGCCAATCATGGTGTCGGCAGCAGGGGCTGTGCACCTGCATCACGGAATTCTCCTGTACGAGGAAGGGCTTGAACAGCAGGTTGTGCAGCCGAGGGGTCTTCTGCGCAAGCCCCATGCTGCTGCTGATGCTGGTCCAGCCCTTGAGTAGTGCAAAGGAAATGAGCCCTGCTGGCACCCCTAGGCCTGGGATGATTCCTGCAGACCCTAGGCTGAGTTTGAGCGTGATAATTGCAAACAGGAACCCCAGCATGGAACCTGCAGGGCGGTGCAGACAGTTGGCGGCAAAGCGCACAGGAGTGCTTGCTGTTGTGCAGTGATTGGGCTGCTGAGGTGTCATGATGCAGTTGCCTTTGGCATGCTTTGGTAAGTGGGTGTGACATTCTTGCGAGCATGTTGTCACTGAGCTGTTGTGCGTGTGTGTGCAAGCAGCTGCACGCTGCTTTTGGTCTGTGGGGTTTGCAACATGCCTGAGCTAAACTATGGCAGCAGGTGCCATCTGCTTTGCCTGGCCACACCATGGCCGAGCTTTAGCTGCTCACACTGTGGATGTCGAGGTGCGTATGCCACATGTGACACAACAGTGCATAGCGCGAATCACGGAAGTGCTGTCGTGAGCCCAAATCAAGCACCGTCTGCTGACCAGCAACCCACCTATGACCAAGTTCCTGATTCCTCCCAGCTGGTCAACCCAGTGCGGCAGCTTTGTTATGATGGCATCAATCTGGGCGTCACTCATGTCTGAGTCTGCCGGAGATGTGCTGCGGCTTGTGCTGGGTGTGCAGCTGCTGGTTGGGTCAGCAGAAGGTGGACCCCCACGTCTACGCGCTGTGCCATCCTTTGCGGGCATCAAACCCCCGTGAAGATCTATTGTTGCATCCGTAGAAGACCCCTGTGACCCCATCTGGAGGAGCCACAGACAGTCGGGAACGAGCAGTGAGATATGATGGCACCCAGGGTGGCAACACCTGTTTTGTACAACGATGGCGCATGCCAGTAAACCAAGACAAAACAAGACAACGTTCTGCCTTGACGAGCACAGGCTAAACAAACATGCCTGATCTTCAACCACGTATGTTGGATTATTTTGTGTGAGACTCGACTCAAGTGTGTCCTCCAGGCTCTGTCATAGAGTTATAATTATTTTTTGATTTAAAAAAGTTTTTGCGCGGCCCGAACGTCGTCCTGCGTGTGGTGAGGCGCGCATCCAAGGTTATGACGATCACCAGCTGGCTGGTGGCCGGCTCCTGAACATGTGCAGTGGTGTGCGACATCTACAACCTCTAGCAACTTGTTTCAGATGTCATGTGATGATGCATATGCAGTACACGTTCTAGAGGGGGGAGTCCAGCTCTGCTCCAGCAGAAGCCTGCTGTCACCAGAGAGAGGGTACCCCTCCCCCACTCCATTTCTGCCATGATATGACAAGGTGATTGCCAAACAGTCGGGATTCGATGCACCAAATCTGTTACTGACCATATATCTAGCATCCAGTGCATCCCAATCCAGCAAAGAAGCTCAGAGGAGTCACAGGCAGCTGGACCCACATGGACTTCTAGAGCAACACCTGCATATGCGACGGTTGGCCCGCCTTTCCCGATGATTGTATATACATAGGGTTGAGATGTGATTGGTTTCCACTTAACACATCTACACACAAGCTGCTCGGCCACAAGCAGCTCCCTCTCAGAGTCTGTACAACCTCCACACGCAACAGAACAATACGCCCCGGGATGGGGCACATGTCCGCTCAGTGCCCTCTGAAGTGTGGGCTGGGGCCCCGAGCAGCACTGATCGCACTCAATCGATCCGTCAGCGACGAGCGCCTGCTGCTTGCGTTCGACATTGTCCCCATCTTCTCCTCTTCATCTGGCCCCCGCACCCATCTGTACACCACCAGCACAAGTGTGACCACCACACAGCCACCCACAAGCATCCACCAGGGCGTCTGCTTGGCCTCACCCATGCAGACCAGGTCCGGGTTCAGGGTCTCCTTGTACTGCCTCGTAATTCTGCAGCCGGTACAGTCAGAAGCAAGGGCGGTAGGGTATATCTCGACTGTGTACGCACTGGCATATCCAAAATAATCCTGTCACAGTCACCACTTGACTAAGCAAAGCGGTGCACTGCTGGCACTGCTGCGTTGGGACAAGCACACTGCAAACCCCTGACGGCTGGGTGGCAGCTGAGTCACTGCATTCTGTTCCTATTAACCACACAGCCTGCCATCGATTGACTGGGGCAGCTCATCACCCTGCTTTGCCTAGCTGAACATCAGTATTGCTGCTGCTTCACCAGCTGCTGCAGCAAGCAGAGCCAACTTACTTGTGTAGTGCGGCCACGTCATGCATTGTTGATGCAGCATAGCCAAGGGCCAGGGCTTGCTGCTGGTTGCCCAGTGCAGTGACCGCTTCCCGCAGCTTGTACAGCAGCAGCGCCAGGCGCTGGTTGTAGGGGATCACCTGTGCAAGCAACATCAACATCCCGCCAAGCACACAGGCCGCCCCTTGATGCTCATGATGCGCTGTTGCACGCGTACAAGTGAGCGTAAACTCATGCAGGGATGCCAGCCAACTGCTATGCAGACATGCAGGCATGCACACAGGCACCGAGACATGTCAGCGCACAAGCCTACCAGCAGAACCAAGCGTCGGTATGCCAGAACACAAGCCCGACTGCCGTTGTCACCCACCTGATCGGGCCTCAGGAAGTTCTTCACATGCTGCAGGCCCCCATCGTAGGGCGCCATCCATTGGTAGCCCTGTATCAACAGCTGCGCATGCGTCAGGCTGCTGTTGAGGTAGCTGAGGGCCATGTTGCGTACTGCTACGTCCCGCTGCACAAAGCTCAGGGAGGCCATGTTGCTGAGAGCACCAAAGGGGGTCTGGCCCACACCCCACACAAAGTTCCATCCCTTGCCGGTCGCGTGGCTCCAGAAGAGCCCCGAGTCAGCGACCCCATAGATGGCCTGCACAGGAACCGGTGCCACACAACAGCAGCACACATCAGCCAGCAGTGGGGAGCGCAGGGCACACAAGAGCAGCCCGCAGCATGGAGCACACACGAAGCAAGGGGCCAGCAGTGAGATGGCGATTGCAAGCGGAAGGTCACCCATATGCTACGGTACTTGTAGAAAGTCAGCAGGGAGGTAGCAGTGGAGCCGCAAGAGGCAGGCAGCAATGGGAAGGCAAGAGGGATGTAGCACTGGCAAGGCGCACGCCTTGTGCAGCTCGTGCAACCATGTTTTGCAGCAATGCAAAGGCTCACAAAGTCCACCCACCTGTACCAGCGATGACAGCACGGGCCTGTGGATGGCTTTGGGGTTGAGCTGCATCTGGTGCTCATAGCAGCCAAAGTAGGTGGGCATGGGGCGCGCAGCCGTGCGCACTGCAACCACATCACCCGTCTTCAATGTCACTGCTTGCAGAAGACCGTCAAGCAGGATGGGCTCTGGGGTAGCACGGCACAGCACAGCAGCACACAGCACAGCACAGCAGGGATAGCATGGATAAGGGCACAGGGCGCTGAATGAACGGCCGGTGACAGGAATGGTACCACCATGCGAGAGCACGTGGTGTTCCTCACATCAGTTCTGTACCCAGCAGCTGCGCTAAATGCAGAATAAGAGGAGGTGCTGACTCAATGATGTGTCACCCGAGGCGAGTGGGCGTGTGTCAGGGTATCAGGCAGAAGAGGCCCTGTAGACATGCCAAAAAGGCAACATACTGCTGGCTACCTATGGATACTAGGCAGGCTCACCGTGTGACGGCAGGTCAAAGATGAACACCGGAACGATGGTGGTGGTGCTCTCATCGACGTAGTTCACACCTGCAGACGAACAAAGCACGTGCACACCACTTGTTGGCTGCTGACGTGGCAAGATGTAACCATCGAAGTGACGTATGCTTGCTGCTGACAGTACAGAGAGCTAGCGCCACCACTGCCTGAGTCAGCATGTGTAGCACGCGACAAATCCAAGGATTATGACTGCCCTGCTTGCATGCTGTCCCTTCTGTGCAACCTGCCCAACCCAACAATCAGCACAACTACAGTTGCAAGTCAAGGTACTCCATCGAAAGCACCGGCTGCGCTGCCCCCTGGCGCCGCAATCCCACTGCACACATCGTGCGGGCAGCTGCTGGCATGCATGTTGGCTTGACCAGACAGAAACCTGGACTCTAGCGTTCAAGGTGTGTGTTGGGATCTCAGCGCACCTGCTTCGCTGAGCAGCGCGTCCTTCCACTCCCGCAGCCAGCGCTCCAGGCTGGACAGGTCGAGGTAGTGAGTGGTGGCCATTTTGAACTCCTTGCTGCCCACCTTACGGGAGGTGCGCGCCTTGAGGGCACTGCAGGGGCGCGGTGTGTGGTGTGGGCGTCGAGGAAAGGTTGGCGTGTGGGTGTGGAAGAAAGGGGTGAAAGTGTGGGCGTGACAGGAAGGTTGGAGAGGGAGGTGGGGTGGGGGTTTGAAAGCGATGGCTGAATGCCGCCATGTCTGGAGCCCAAATTTCACAAGGGGGCAACACTACAGGAGTCACAGATATCAAGCAGGCAAAGGCCAGAGGAGGACCTGAAGGCAAGGGTTATCTTGCCCCCAGCCTCAGCCGCTGCAAATGCCTCAGTCACTGTGCAGCTGCCACTCACCCCGCATAGGCCGTCACGCAGTGGTCACACTCGCTGAACAGCACGTAGTGCTCCGACACCGTCACCTCCTGCTGCATCATGTCACCTATTGACTGCAGCTCATCATGCAACATGCCAATGTCCACCCTGCAGCACAGCACACACGCACAAGCACAGGGGTGTGTTTGACAGCACAGGGGCACTGTTCTGACAGGCACAAAGTGCACATGTAGCTGGGTCTGGGGTTGAAGCCATGACTTTGCCGCTAGGCCTCTTCCTGGTTGACAGTGCAGCAGGTTTGGTGACAACCAGAGGCCTTGGTGCAGTATGTACATGCTGATCTGGGATGCGTGTACCTGGACTTAATACAGAAGGCACTGACTAATGCGGTCAGAGCCTAAGCCGTCTGATGTTGGTTTGCCCTGCATGCAATGTGTCTGCAACACTCAATGACTGCCATCACACGTGTGTGGGTGTGCCAGCACCTACCTGCCGTCGCCCACTGTTGGCTTCTGCAGTCCGTCCACCATATACACCAGGTGGACTGACACAGCCTTCTGGTAGGTCAGGGTGCTGTGGTGCATTGGGGGCCAGATAAGGTGCTGTGTACACCAACACAGCACAGCACAGCATCGGCCATGTTGATTGACAAGTCATTGCTCAGTGAGCAGCACAGACGGACACAGAGCAGCTCAGCAGCACAGCAGCACTGCAGATCTTATGCGAATACGCCTCAAAGATGGGTTTCTCTGAAGCCATATAGTGCTGCCTGGGGTGATCAGGCTCGCACTCAACCTTACAACCCCAACAGCCACAGTGCAGCAGCAACAGCAATCATTATGAAGACTGGATGCGCACACAGGCACATCACCCCTGGCCCCACCTGCACGCCTGACCAGACCAGGGCTGCCAGGTCAGGCAGGATGGCCCTGGGCCGTGCATCTGGCCTGTAGTGCTTCAGGATGGGTGTGCTGTGCGCAAACACCTGCACAGTGTGCAGTGTGCGCCATGCGACAAACACAGTGTGCGTTGGCAGCAGACATGTAATGTTGCAGCCACATTACATGTACAGTGTGTGTTTGGCAGCAGCAGTAGCCCAGCAGAGCAGGCACAGGCGTGGGTGGCTTTTGCGTCCAAGGCGCTGCCAGAGTCATGGAGTGTGCCGCACGGCTCGAGTCATGGCTGTTGCGGTGCGTCAGCGGGGCTGTGCCACAGTGGATCTAGATCGCAACAGCCCAACAGCAACACAAGCTTCAACGGCGATGCCATTGTCATGACCCCAGGGCACATGCTCACCCTCCACCCCCACCCCACCCCACCCCAACCCCACCCCCTGGCCCACCTGGCCCTTGCCGCCTGGCCCAGGTCCGTAGAAGGTCAGGTTCGCTGTGAGGTCAAACCAGGCAAAGCGCTTGTCAGCAACCCACAGAGAGCCAGGGCAGAAGTCCGTGTCCAGCCTGCAGGGGGGCCGGGGGCAACCAACACAAAGAGCAGTGTGGTGATTGTGTAGGCATAGTTCTATCCTAGACAGCTTGGAGTTGCCCATGCACTTCAAAGCAGCACCAAGGGATCAACGGGGAACCAGCAAAAGTGTGGTGCTGCGAGTGTGTGTCATCACACATGACAGAGGGGTTGGATGACAAACACCCCTGGCTGCCTTGCACACAAGAATGCAAACGTCATTGCAGCCCATGTATTCTGCCATTGATACCAGTGCCTGCAGGTGCTTCCAGCTAGTGCTGCTACCAGCATGAGGCCCAGCCTGAGTCCATGCTCACATGCCAGCAGGGTAGGTGTAGGCATATGGCACGTGTGAGGGTGGGTTGAGCAGGTAGATGGTGTGGGTGCCATCCCCGTGGCTAAAATCCTCCTCGATGATCTTATTGACCACCTCATAATCCACCATGTGCAGCAGGTAGTCGGCATACGAGTTGCTGGCTGCGGGAGCATAAGTAAGCAGGGAGGCAGGGCAAGGTGGGGCAGGGTGTTGGTGTGTGTTTGGTGGAGGGGGCTTCAGTGCCCCTGGGACAAAAGCTGCATTGCCTGTACAAACGGTCTGCGTGCACCACAGACTGCCACAGGGCACACACAGGGGGTCGAAAAGAAAGACGCATATGTATCTGCACAGCCACTCACTGTGTCCAACGTTGATGGCCTGGTTGAGTTCAGCAGTGACCTTCGTGGCCAACTCATAGTAGGAAGGCTGCACCCTGAAGCTTATCTCCGCCTGGATGGGCTGCACAGCACAGCACAGCACAGCACAGGACGGGGCAGGACGGGACAGGGCAACACAGCACAAAGCAGCTCAATGCCACAACACAGGTGTACTCAACGCCTTGCTAGGCCTACAGCAGCAGCAGCTCATGTCATGCACAGCAGCAGCTGCTGCTGCTGTTGGTGGTGGTGCTGGTGTACTGCTGCTGCACTGCGGCTGCTGCGCATGCTGCATGCCTCACCCCTCAATGCCACTGCTGGCCTGGTGATCTCCGCCTGAGCATGTCGGGCTGCTGCACACCTACCACGCATGACAGACCCAAATGCAGGGACGCAGTGGTGCTGCACTACTGCGTTCCGACCCCCATTATGTCTGGCTGAGCAGTCATGTCGCCCTGCTGCACACCTACCACGCATGACAGACTGGAATGCAGGGATACCGTGGTGCTGCACCACTGTGTTCCCACACCTAAGCAGTCGCATTGACCTGCTGCAACACCTACCATACGTGCAGGGTCTGGGTGCAAGGTCACTGTGTCCAGTTCATTGTGCAGTGCCTTGAGGAAGAGCTGCAGGTCGTGCTCGCCCACATGCAGCGCCTCATTGCTGCGACGGCAGGACAGGCACACAAACACACATTGGGACGACGTTCAACTCTCGACACATTGTGTGTGCAGTGGGCGGGCATGTTGAAGTGGGTGTGTGGGCGAGGTGGGGGCCGTGAGACAAGGGAAGGGAGGAGGGCGTAATGCATGCATGTGACTGCTCTGGTGACAGGGCAGTTGGTGCATGAAGTCCATGTGTGTTGGCCTTGATAGCACAAGCTTGATGGCCCCTAGACACACGTATCAACCATGCGCTCATTGGGAATGTCTGCAGACACGCAAGCATGCAATGTAAGCCAACCTATGTGCAAGCCTCTGTTGCTGCTGGCTGAGAAAGAACTGTGTTGCTGCCCTTGCCTCTTGCTGCTGCTGCTGTTGTTGCTGCTCCTGTTGTAATGTGTGACGAGGTGTGACCACTCACCCATCCCCTGCGAAGCCCACAAGCTTCACATCCACAGTGATGGGCACCTTGAGCTGCTGCATTGCTGTCAGGGTTTGGTTGATGTTCAACCCCAGGTCTTGCCCCCAAGACACCTGCTGGTGCGCTGGCACATCAGCTAGGTAGTCCCGATCTGTTAGTAACTGGGATGCCCACTGCAGGAGCACGGCAGCAGGGTGGGATGGGGGAGCATTGGCACACACATGCACACAGCACATACACACAGGTTGCAACAGTGCGCTGTCTGACAGAAGGGTCAACAGCCAGTGCAGATGCTTGCAGCTGTGAATGTAAGAGCCACTGATGGTCGTGATCATGGATCTTCAACACCACATGATCAAAGCCACTGGCATGCATACTTGGTGGCGACAGCAAGAAACACACAGGGTGGTCCAGTTGCAAAGCCGGCTGCAGCAAGCTAGGGGTTGGTGCACACCGGCTGGCGCCATGTACACCAGGAGCGTTGTTTGAGTCACTCCACCTGATGTAAGTGGTCCCGCATCTGCTTGTTTACGTGAACATGTGCCCCTGATGCATATGGCAAGAGGCCTAGCAACAGCACTCCTAGCAGCACAAGGCATTGGCAGTTGTGCTGACGCCTGCTGCTATGGGACTGCTGGTCCGGGTGACGTGCACTCATATCTGGTGGTTTGGACAGCTTCGTCCTCCTGCTAGGCTGCCTCATGCTGGCTGCTTTTTCAAGACTTTCCAGGACCAGATCAGACAGCACAGCTTGCAGGGACAGCAGGGCAACGCTTTCAGGACTTTGCCGCTTTTTGATCAGACATTGTCTACAATAGATGTTGTGTTTCGCAACACCTTGTCTTGAACGCAGGGCAACAGCGTCGGGTAACCGTGTGTCACTTTGCGGTTGGTTGGCCCCGTACCTTACCAAGTTGTCCGCCGAAAACAGCAACAATACCACGATCAGTATCGCAGAAGCAATGTACTCAAGGGTTTTATGAAAGACAAGACACGTGCGCTCCGCATAATTTGATATTGGACTAAGTTGCTGATCGCTTGTAGATCAGACAGTGTCATGGCTGCAACAGCAGCACCCAACGCCTCAGTGGACCTCAGTGGCGCCGTTGTATCAGCTCTAAGAAGCGTGGTGTCGAAGCCAGACGTATACCTTATCAAGGCAGCGCAGGCCAGCACGTGAGTTCATTCCTGGCAGAACTTCAGCCCAGCATATGTGCCATTGCAAAACAGTGAGCCGCACCAGTCGCCTGATGCTCTTCCACAATGGTTTATCACGACCTGATGTGGCAGCTGCGCCTCTGAAAGCCGCCTTCTAGCCGTTTGCAAACGTCCCCACCTGGCATGGGGTAGAGATGCTGACATGTCAGTGTGTGTTGCTGTCCTAGTGTGCGGTCGCAACTGCAGGACTGCACTTGCTAAGTCCTAAGACTTGGGGTGTTCTGACCATTCTACATAGGAAGACTGCACAGGTATCAAACATTGGCATGACATGCTACCCTTCATGCGAACCCCTGCCACATTGCTGCAGGCTGCGGCAGCTCAAGACGGCACGCAAGCTGCTTCGTGACTTCAACACAGCAGCAAAGGTGGAGCTGGAGCAGCAGGTGGCAGCAGGACAGCAGGCAATGCAGCAGCTGCTGCAGCTGCGGCAGGACCTGGACGCTGCATATGCTTGCATCAGGTGGGCCTACAGCAGCAGCACTGACACACTATGCCAAGCAGCTGCACGTAATAGCAGCAGCAACAGCAGCTGACTGCACCAGCAAGTCAATATCAGCAGCAGCACAAAAATCGTTAAGATTGCACACGGCCCAACCACCAGCAGCAGCACGCAGCACGCAGCACAAGCAGCATTGATCACCAGCAGCAGATGTCACCTGCGTTCCAGCTATTCCAGCTTCAATGCGTGTGACTGGTGTGGTTTTGAAGTGTGTTTGATGTGCAATGTTGTGTCGCTTACTGCCCGCGCTTGTCATGTCTGTGTTGAATGTTGGTCACCATGCAGGACTGTCAAGCAGCAGCTGGCAGAGCACCACCCGGACCTGTATGCACAGCTGCAGCAAGAGCTGGCCGAGGCAGCAGATTGAAGCCACCTTGGAACCCCCACAGGCTCACAGCAACAAACCCGTCACGTGCGTCATCAGACCCCTGTGCACCCTCCCAAGAGCTCCCAGGCTGCCAGGTGCACACCGGGCTGCAAAACCCGTGTCTGCAGCAAACTCTGGAACATCTGCACCAGCTGGCCAGCACCAAACAGCCGACAGCCCTGGAGCCACCAAACAACCCCCTCCACTTACATTGGCACCTGTTGCGGAGAAACACCAGCCCACTGCAGGACCCTGCCCCTGACCAGGCAACAAGCAGTCCAGCAGGAGCGTTCAACAGCGGCAAGAGTTTCCAGGCACAGCTGTGCAGCTGATCAAGACCTTGAGCAGGCCTGGCCATGCTTGTACCTCTGACCGTCACTGACGGTCAGAGGTGCAAGCATGGCAGGAGTGTCACCTGGCAGGAGTGTCACCGAGTCAGGACACCAGTTGTGTTATCACCTTGTTGCACAGCTGGTTCAACCTCCTCAGGGCCCAAGGCGAGTGGACTGGTCGGCTGCTCTGAGGACTGTTGCAGGCTGTGGTGTCAGCCGGCTGTGAGGTGTGGTGACGCTCAGCTGATGTCCCCTGTTGGGTGGCAGCATTGTTTTGGGTGGCTGCCTCTGCCAGTGCAGGGCCACCAATGACCACTACAGCTCCAAGTGACATTGAACGTCGTGGATCATGCATGGGGCGGAGCAGCCTATACACTGCACACTGTTGCAACATCCCTGTTCAAACTGAAGTCACTCAGATCAGAGTGACTGGCCTAGTTTGTTTTGAATTCTGCACGTACGAGACGGTGTCATGCGATTGTAAGGCATTTATGAGCTGTCAGAATCGCTATTCGTGTTCTGTATTGAGTGATTATCAGCGCTTCGAGCACGGTGTGGCAATCTCCCGCTGATCGTTCGCTCACGCAATCATCAGCTGTTACCGGCTGCGCTGCATGCTTCCAAGTGGCTGTTGTGGCTATTCAATATCACCTGTTGCTTGAACCAGGCTGCATGTCCAGCCAGTCGAGCTGAACCAAGGACATGGCACCAGCAGCAACAGATGCATCAGCTGATGGGCAGCCTTGGTATGACCTCGACAGCACGTGCATATTCTGTCACAAAGATGACTACACTTGCAGCTATGGTCCCCGGAGCCTTCTGCTTTGCTCATGCTGCCCCAAGGGCACGCATGTTGAGTGCTGTGAGAAGGCCAAGGGCATCAAACTGACTCAGGACTTCATTGACAGCGGCAGCAGCTGGTTCTGCAGCAAGGTAAGTTGTACAACTGTCTTGGTTCATCTATTGATTCTGGTATTGGAGTGCCTGGTTGGCTTAAGCAGAGCTCTGCAGACATCAAGTCCTGCATATTTGCAGCTGTCACAACACTGTCAGCAGCAGCACAAGAGCTTGTGTTGCTGCAGCGGGCCTGCAGCAGGCCAGCGTATGCACATGTATGCTACAGCACAAGTCAATGTGTTGGCAATCCCACCAAAAGTCGGCAGCCTGCAGCCACAGCATTGACTGGGCAAGCCCACTGATGTGTGCCGCTGTTGTGTTGTGTTGTGCTGTGCTGTGCAGGCCTGTGAGGAGGTAGGGGCCCACCAGCTTCCACGTATTTTGCAACACAGGGGCAGAGGTTGGATGTTGTGCTTTCTAACCTGAGCACAAGCAGCTGTGCACAGTGGCCCGTGTGCAGGCCATATGTCCCACCACAGCAGGACTTTGCCCTTGCTGCAAGCATACCGCCAGCTGCTGCTGCCCCATGATTTCTTGTCATCATGCATCAACAGGCAGCCGTGTAAAGATGCCCCCATGCATCTGTTACAAGCAGACATATGGAGCTCTTAAGGTTTAGGGTTTGGGACGTGCATCACAAGGTACGCTGTGTCACTGGCTGCTGCAGATCAGTGGTGCGTTTGAGGGCCTGTCAGGGCACCGCCAGCCCATCAAGGGGGAGTCAGCAGAGTACAGCCTGGAGATGGTCAAGTATGACAAGGACTCCAAAGGTACCGCCCGGATGCTGTATTTGATGTATGGCTATCATCGCTATCATGCGAGCCGCTGTGCAAGCCCCTTGAGCTGTTGGTTGCAGGAACAGGATGGCCAGGGCAGTGCAGTGTGGGCTGGGATGCTGTGCATATCTGTATGGACTGCACAAGCATAAAAAGCAGTCATACCTCGCAGAGCAGGGCCTAGGCAAAGTCCGTCAAACATGGCACACACGTGCTGCGCCTGTCCAGCACCACAAGCTGGAAGTGACTGACTGTCTTGTGTGGCTGCTGCACTTCCTGTGCCCTGCAGCTGCCAAGTCAGTCGTTGAGGCTGCCAAGAACATCTTCAAGGCTGCCTTTGGTGAGAAAGCCAGCAAGAGCACATGCAGTGTGCTGCCATCAGACATGCCACTCAGTGCTGGGATAAACATGTGGTCACGTGCTGCATGCATATGGTGACAGTGCTTGTTATTGACAATGACGATGCACCTGTCCTTTGCCTCTGACAGCTTTTGTGAGGAGCATCACCATGGTGCTGCACTGTAATTGCGTGTGCTGCACCGTGCTGTGCCATGCTGTGCTGTGCAGACCCCCTGGTGATGGACAATGGCCAGGACCTGGTGACAATGTGCTGCCATGCCTACGAGTCGCCTGATGGTGCAGATGATGATGAGGAGGAGCTTGTGGACTACTGTAAGTGCTGTGCCCTGGCCATGTGCATGCTATGAACTGCTGCTAGGCGACATATATGTGCATGCCGTGTCGACTGTGACATGCTGTGCTCTGTGTATGGTTTTGTTGGTTTTAAAATTTGTTTTGAAAACCACGTATGCAGTCTCAAACCGATCACCTAGGGTGGGTTTGCTTGCCCAGAGCGTGGAGAGTCCTAGTGTGAACACACTGACAGCAGCACAATGATGCTTGTTTCGCTGCCCTGCTGCACTGCAGCTGCCTTCAGGGTCGTGGCGCTGCGCAAAGCAAGTCAGATTGTGGCAGTTGCAACACTCAGGTATGCTCGCATGGTGATCTGGGACTTGCATGCATATCGAGCTGAATGCTGCCCGCAATTCACACACACCCAACCACGCTGCCTCAGCCACTGCAGTACTCATCAACAGCAGCTGCTCGTTGCGGACATGATGTGTGTGTGTGTGTG
>QAXK01000761.1:0-34636 GCA_004335735.1 Chlorella sp. KRBP
GGCTTCGTCAAGCAGAGTTCACGCCAGTGCACGTTGCTTCCTGTGTGTGTGGGGGGGGTGAGTACCCACAGCAAGCATACCGTGTGCAGGCAGCGCCCGTGCCCATACCCAAGAGAACGCACCCTGCAGAGTCCAGAAGCAGCGCGCCCTCCTGCTGCTGCCCTTGCTGCCCGCCGCCCTCCTCCCCGCTGCATGCAAGCGCTGCGCCCTCGTCCGCGTCGTGCTCAAAGTCGAACAGCTCCGAGTACTCGGAGAAAGACACGCGCTTGCGGCTGGTGCCCAGGTAGCCAATGCTGCAGGTAAGGAACAAGCGGTAGGCATTCTGTAGAGCCTGACAACATGAAAGCCACTGGCGATGAGCATGGACATAGCACGCCTTGGCAGCCAGCCCGGACATCCAGGACTGTCTCCCCGAACAAAGCTTCCAGCCGACTCACGTGGCGTTGTTGGCGGCTGGGGGCCGCACGCCTCCGCACGCGACGTTGCTCAGGCTGGCTTGCCTGCCCTCCACCTCGAGCAGTGACGAGGAGGTGCCGGAGTTGTCGTCCCACGACTCGATGCTCGACCTGAGGAGCGACGCGCTGTCCTCCTCGTCCCCGGCCTGTGCGGCTCCTGCGGTCCGGACCTGCGAGCGGCGCGGACAGGTACATCCAGTGCGCGAGCTTGTGCGCACTGAGTGGCGGGTGCAGGAGAGGGGCGGCTCACAAGCGACGGATGCGCACCTTGCGGCCCGCCCGCTTCCGCGAGGCGCTCCACCCCAGCGCCTGTCCGTGTGCGCTCGCGCCCGCGCTACCCAACAGCAACGAAAGCGATGCCTCACTGCCTGATCTCGACAACACGCCGCCGCCGCCGCCGCCAGCACCATCCACCCCCGCTGCACCTCTCAAACCGTCCACCACCGCGAAAGGCGACGCACTAACGCCCCCGAGTCGAGGCGATGTGAGAAGCGCAGCCGCTCCACCCTTGCACGCCATCAGCGGCGCCTGGCGCGGCGAGATGAAGGAAGGAGCCACAGTGGGGGTGCCCACGCCCAAGGTGCCGAAGCCCTGCAGAGGCGGGAGAGGCGGGCGTCCAGGCGCGGCCTTGCCCACCGACGCACTGATGCCCGCGCCACGTTCACACACGGATGCCACGCTGCACGCCGGGCTGTCGAGCAAAGCCGCAAGCGCCGCCGGCGCCAGCACCTCTCCTGGTGCTTGGAAGTCCATCTCTGGCATGACCGCGGGGGTCGCCGGCGTCGCAGGCACCGGGGTCGAGGCGTCAACAGGCAGTGGAACGGGAGCACCAGAAGATGAGGGCAGCGCGCCACCGTCGCTGAGGGTGAAGATGGGCATGCAGCGGGAGTCGCTGGGTGGCCTGAGGAGTCCCGTCAGCTCGCTCTCGCTCAGCTGCGCGTCGGCGAGGAGGTCCAAGGACACGAACTCATCGCCCTGCTGGCGGTGCTGGTGGCGGCGCTGGTGCTGCTCCATGGCGCCTTGATGCTGCTGCAGCTCGAGGTGCGGGAGCGGCTGCGCTGTGGCCTGCTGCGCTGTGGGACGGCTGGAGGGAAAGGCAGGCAGATCGAGCAAGGCAGCGGACGAGCTTGGGCCGGCGGGCGGCAAGAGCAGATCAGCGCTGCCCTCCTCACTGTGCCGCTCCTCCTCCTCTCCCTCCTCCTCCTCCTCCTCCTCCTCCTCTTCCTCCCGCTCCACTCGCTGCTGTGAGAGAAACTGGATAGGGGTGGAGTTACCGTTGGGGACAGGCGAGGTCGCAGCGGCGGGTGCGGTGTAGGTGCGGCCGTGCTGTCGGCCCCCAGGCACCCAGTCGTGCGGCGCGAACGTGGCCCCTTGGCCCGTGAGGAGGTGCCGCACCTCGATGCTCTCTACGAACCAGGACTGGCTGTAGCCCTGCAAATGCAGGTGCAGACGTGAGCAGACGATTGCTCACTTCCTTAGCAACATTGCGCGCGAGTGCTCCAGCCCCCAAAGCGGCCATACGTGGGGCTGCGGCTGGCCTCCCAGTGTTGCATGCAATGCACGTAGAGCAGAGCAGTTGACCCACCTTGCCGTCATGCCACACATGCACCGCCTCCACCGCGCCCACGTCCCGCCCCACGTCCACACACACCACGTCCGTCCCGCCCTGCGCAAACCTCCCCCGCCCTCCCATCCCCTCCTCCTCCTCCTCCCTCAAAACCTCCGCCTCACCCTCGCCATGCGGCCCCCGCAACAGCAAGTGCAGTGACGGGGCGGTCAGGCCCGCGCCAACCTTGCCACCCGTCTGGATCACCAGCTGGTAGCGCCCTGGTGCGAGTGCCGCCGCTTGCGCAACCACAGTCTCCCCACCGCCCCACCCAGCAGCTGCCGCAGCCGCTGCACCCGCCGCCACCGCAGCAGCAGCAGCAGCATTGCCTGGCGTCGTCGACGCCACCCACTGAGGAGCAGCGGGTGGCACGGCGGCCTTCCCTGGCAAAACGTCGCCATCGTTACCGCCGCCGCCGCTGCTGCCATCAGAGCCGTTGCTGCCCCTACCAGCGCCACCACCGCTGCTGCTGCCCAGGACGGCCAGAGGGTTCTGCGTCATGGAGGACGCGATGATAAAGCCCTCGGCGTGACCTCCATGTGGCTCCATGTGGCTCTCCGTGGTGTCGTCAGGGTCAGGCGGGCCGCCGTACAGTATGCTGGTGGAGGGGGCGGAGGAGAGGTCGGAGAGCGTCGCGCGTTCGCCTCTGCTGCGCACCACCTCACCCTCCTCGCTTCTACTGCCCTCCACCTCACCCTCCTCGCCTCTGCTGCGCACCACCTCACCCTTCTCGCCCTGCTGCTGCGCTGCCACCTCCTCCTCCTCCTGCTCGTCCTGCCCACTAGCGCTGCTGTTGCTGACACCACCTTCCTGCTCCAGCCCATCCCGCCCTTCCACCCCGCCCTCCACCAACCCAAGCCCCGCCCCTACAGCATGGCCGTCGACGCCTCGACCCAACGCCAGCATGTCCGCCAGCCGGCCAGCCTCCACTGACATCTCCTCAAGCTCTTCGTCGCCGAACGACGTCAGGCGCAACGCTGCTCCACCAGCGCCACCCTCCACCAACGCTTCCATTGCCGCCGCCCCCGCCGCCGCCGTTGCAATCACCACGTTTGGAACCCGTGCCGCAGCAGCAGCTGCAGCTAGGGATGGGGGCGGGGGGATGCGGGAGGCGTTGGAGGGGAGTAGAGGCGGCATGGGCGATGACGTAGCCGAGCTGCGGCGTGAGGAGACGGACGAGGAGGAGGCGTTGACGGCGGCGGCTGTGCTGTCAGTGGCGGCGTGGCCGTCGGCACCGTGGACAAGGGCCTGCCGGTTCTCCATGCCGTGCCCTATCAAAGCCCTGGCTAGGCCCTCGTCCACGACCATGATGTCGGCCTGGGAGGGGGGCGGGCTGGTAGGCTGGGGAAGCTTGAAGCGCCCACGGTCGGTGCTGGCTCGTGCTGCTGCCTGTGGGGCCTGCAAGCATGCGTGTATACAGTACTAAGCCTGTGATATGCTGTGCAGGCACGTCCGAAGTTGCGCAGGGTACGCTGCAGGCTACACCCCACCACCAAAACTGCACGCAGGGCTGCACGAGCAAAGCGTCTACTGTACGCACCTTTACGGCCGCTGGTGACGCCCACTGCTCCTGCTGTGTGTCATCTGCCGGCGCCAAGCAGTCAGCCGCCCGCTGAGCACGCGTGCTGTCCAGTGGCGACTGCTGGTCGTGCCCCTGCTGCTCCTCCTGTTGTTGCTCAGTACTGGAAGGGGTAGGCACTGCAGCCGGAGGGTGCAACACAAAGGTGGGGACTACCTGGGGGACGCAGGCGTGCTCTTGCTGCGATGCCCGTTGTGGGTGCTGCAGGTGCTCCTGTTGCTGCTCCAGGTGTGGCAGCGCGGTGCGCAGCTGCGCCGCCCGCGCCAACTCGACGGCCGCCGACAGCTCCTCCACCCTCCTCGCGAGCTCGTCGTGCTGCGCACGCTGCACCCCCTCCAGGTCGCGCACCGCCGCGCCCAGCACCTTGACTGCGCGACCCTGCACCGCGCCCTTGTGCTGCACCCTCTCCACCGCGTCCCGCTGCGCCCCGACCAGCTCTCGCACCGCCAGCAACGAAGCCCCCTGCGACTCGACCTCGGCTTGAAGTCCATCCACCACCTGGACGCACGCGTCAGTGGAGTGCGCCGCCGCGTCGAGCGCGTGCTGCCGGGCGATGGCCTCCAGGTCGGCGCGCAGGCGCTCCAGACCGTCCCGCACGCGCGCGTCGACCAGCTGCTCCAGCTCCTCCCCGGCGGGCGAGGCGGTAGCGGCGCGGGGCGGCGGCGGCTGCGCGTCCTGCTGTTGCTGATGCTGCGCCGGCTGCAGCATGGCGCTCATCCCGGACACTGCCTCCTTAAGCTCCGTCATCGCCGCGGTCACGGAGGAAGATATGAGCTGCCGCACTTCCCCCAACGACGACCCCCACTCCTGTATGCGGTCGTACAGCTGATGCGTGCGCCCGAACAGCTCCTCCACATCCTTGTGCTGCTCCTTCGCCTGCCCCTCCAGCGTCTCCGTGCGGTGCTGCTGATCCTGCAGCGCAATGTCCACCGCGAGCCGCCGCGCCTCACCCGCGTCGCCCTGCGCCACCATCTCCTGCACTCGCCCCTCGAGCCCACCCAGCTGTTGCTGCTGCGCCTGCGCCGATCGCCGCGCCTCCTCCGCCGCCTTGCGCGCGCCCTCCAGCTCCGCCGCCATGCGCTGCACTCGCTCCTGCAGGCTCGCGAGCTGGGGCCGGCCGTCAGTGGCAACGAAGGTGGCGGCGGCGAGCAGGCTGGCCTCGGACTCGACCAGGCGCGAGGTGGCGGCGAAGTCGACGCTACGCGCGCGCAAGGAGCACCGCGAACAACAAGCTTCACCCGCGCGCAGCGTCTCGGGAGGGCGTGGCTGTCAGGTCTTGGCGCACACGCCTCCCACCCACCCACGCGTCAGGATCGGAGCACATCGCTGCGCCATGCTGCGCCACGGTCCCGGCGTGCTGGCCCCCAACCCAACCCAACCCTTCCCTCCCGACTGAACACTCACGTGGCTGCCTTGGCCACCAGCTGATCGAGCTGCACGCCCACAGCCGCCAGGTCCTGGTGCACCTTGGCACCCGCCTGACGCAGCTCGGCCATGTGGCACGCTAGCTCCAAGCCGCCTTGGTGCGCCGAGCGCAGCTGCTCCCCAGCTTCCTGCAGGCGCGCCTCCACGGCCTGTACACAAGCAGGGAGGTGCACCATAGCGCCAGCCAGTCGGTTTGCTGCCGCTGTTCCTACCTTTTGCCCTGCTCTCTCAGGCACTGCAGGTGAGACATACCACCGCCTCACCTGAACTCGCATCTCCAGGGCCACGACCGCAGCCCCTCCCGCCTCCGCCCTGTCGGCCCGCTGCACAGCGGCCGTCAGCGCCAGCAGCACCCTCTGCTGATCCTCCAGCTCTGCGGTGGAGCGCTGTTGGGCTGCTTCGTTGGCGCTGAGGCGCTCCGCCAACCCGGCAGTGGCACGTGTTTGGGCCGCCTCACAGGAACCCAGTCGCTGCTCCAGCTCTGCAGAGGAGCGGGTGGCCTGGGCGGCCTGAGTGAAGCCACTCAGACGCTCCTGCATCGCCTGCAACACCTCTGCATGCTGCTGCTCCAACCGCTGCTCCAACCGCTGCTCCATTGTCTGCAGCAGCTCCCCATGCCGCTGCTCCAACCGCTGCTCCAAACGCTGCTCCAGGCGCTGCTTCAGGCGTTGCAGCAGCTGCTCCTCCTGCTGCTCCTGCTGCTGCTGGCTAGCATGCGCCTCTGTCGGAGCTAGTACCGCCAGGCTCGCTGCGGGCGCAGCCAACAGCACCACGCCTGTCATGCGAACGTGTGGTTTGCTCTCGGGGCCACAGCACTTGCCCTCACACTTGCGCATTTGAGCAGCATCCAAGGTTAACCGTCACCTCTCACCTGGTACCATGTGCATCCCGGCCGCGGTCCGCTGCTCTCCACCCATGCCCGCTGTGCCCATTAGAAGAGCCCCAGGCATCACTGTATCCGCCGCTGGCTCCACGGCACCCTGCTGTGCTCCCCTCCCCCCGCTCCGGTCAATGTGCAGCTCCAGCTTGCGCCCCAGCTCGTCCATCTTGCTGCCAATTAACCGCGCCAGCGCCTGCTCCTCCTCGCGGCCCAGCTGCAGCAGCTGCTGCACGCCACCGTCCACCTGGCCTATGCCCGTGCTGCTGTTGTTGTTGTGGTGGTGGTGGTGGTGCGCCGATAGGGTGCTGGTGATGCCACGGGGCGCCATGGCGCTGGTGCTGGTGCTGGCAGAGTCACCCTCTGCGGCCAAGCAAGGAAGAAACAAGCGGTGCAGCGGTAGGCGTGGTTGCGCAAGGGTGGCGCCTTCTGCCGTGGTGAGCCGACACATACGGCAGCACATTAGGCTCCATGATTCTGGCCCTTTAAGCCATGCCACAGGAGCGTGGCCGAGGCTTGTTGTGCACCGTGGCGAGTCGCTTTCTAGGTGTCTAGACTAGCTCACCAGGTGGGAAGGCGGGCGTGGCGGGGGCTCGGTACCCGTGCAGCAGCGAAGCGCTCATGTAGCTAGCATTCGGCGACGCCGCTGCCGCTGCAAAGGGAGGCGGAGTGGCAGCCAGGTCCGCAGCACGCGCGCTGTGCCTCCCGTGCGTGCTGGCCAGCGTGGCGTGGTGGGCCGTGGTGCTGCCGCGCGGGGCCGAGGCGTGCCGCCCAGTCAAGCTGCGGCGCCCTGCGGCTGACGCGGTGTAGCTGTGGGCTGTGGTGCTGATGGAGGTGGAGGTGGAGGTGGCGCAATCGGAGACGGCGGCGGTGGCGTTGCCACTGAGCCGTTTGGCAGCAGCCACCTCGATGCGCAGCTCCGCCAGCGAGCCCTGTGGAGGACATCGGAAAGGAGCCCATTGCAGTTAGTTGAGGGTGTGGTGCCAGTTTGGCCATTGTGCATGTCGAGTGCGCACCTGGACGGCGGAGAGCAGCGACGTCAGCTCGGCGCGTGACGCCGCGCCATCTGCCGCCTGGTCGTGGCCACCGTGCCCTCTGGTATCTGACGAGGACATTTGGAGCAGCTTGCTGACGGCCTTGCTGTGCCCCACCTGCGCGCAAAAATGCGTGCTGCGCGGTGCCGGCTGTCGGGGCGAGTTCGCGAGCAATTCGTGCTCTAGAGCGGCGTCTGAACGCGGGTGCATCGCCGCATCGTCGCGCACCTGGTCCCTGCGCGCTCCTCGCTGCGTCTGGGGCTCCACGGAGTGATGATGAGTTTGGCCAGTAGAGCAGTAGCTGCCACTGGCAGCACCGCCCGTGCTGTGGTGTGCAGGGTCCATGCTGCCTCCTCCTGGTGCTGACGGCTCAGCCTCAGCGTACTGCACGCCGCTACGGGTCAAGGCGCGACATCTCGCTCCGATCGCTCATTGTCTACCTATGCTGCACCTACACGGCCGTCATATTGTGAGCATCGCCACATTGCTGTGCCTGAATGCTGCCAGACTGTGCCCCGGCTGGACGCGCCGCCGCGGTCAGGGCGTGGCCAGGGCGTGGCATAGCGCCTCAGTTCAGGCTGACAGGACGAGCACCACCAGACACTACAGCAGGAATGGAGCAGCAGCGCCCGTCCGCCATGGCAGCAGTGGTGGCGGCCCTGGCGTGGGTGGTGGCGTTCGCGTGCGCGCCCGCCTTGGCAGACAACCTTCCAGTGAGTCGCTGCAGGGTACGGGACACAGCTGTGCTCACTCTCCAGCCAGCGGAGCCAGCGGGTTGTGGACACCAAACCAGGTGCACACCAGATCTCCAGAGGCTGCAGGATGGCCGCGCGATGAGCAGCCGCTGCGGCACCGCCACGAGGAGCACTCGGGACATGCGGCAAGGGGATCCTACCCTCCTGAGCGGCCGAGCTGCTCCTTCGCGTCCTGCTGCTTCGATTCTAGAGTCACGAAGGGGAGTTCTCGCAATAAGAGCACGTCCTCTTGTCCGCCTGGACTGTGCTCACAGGTAACATGTGGCAGCACAATCAAGCTGGCGCACGTGGCGACCAAGTTCCGCCTGCACTCGCACGAGGTGGCGTTCAGCCGGGGCAGCCAGCAGCAGTCGGTCACTGCCTTCCCCACTCCAGACGACGGCAACTCGCTCTGGGTGGTCCTAGGCACGGCGGTGCGTGCGTGTGCCCAGTGGTGGTGGGGCCTGCAAAAGCTTGCGGAGTGGGCACCCGCTTACCTTGCGGCACGCCTTGCTGGCCCTGCCATTCCGCAGACGGAGCCATGCGCACCAGGAGACAGCGTGCGCAAGAACCAGCAACTCAGGCTGCAGCACGTGGCCACGCGCAAGTGGCTGCACTCGCACCAATTCCAGTCGCCCCTCTCAGGCAACCACGAGGCAAGTCACGGCGTGTGTGTGTGTGGTGAGCATTACATCTGGTACAGCCATGTCTGGCAAGCAGTGTGTGTAGCTTGCAAACGCGGCTGCCGGCCGCAGCTACCAAGGGTGTGGGCAGGGCCGCTGTGCCTGGGGCCGCTGTGGGTGGGGCATGTGGGGCGTGAGGGCGCCACCTCAGCGCCTGTGCAGCCAGCGTGTGGGTGCTGGAGCCACGCTGCGGCTGGGTGGCCGCCTGACCTCTGAGTGGCTGCCTGGGTGGCTGCCTGGGTGGCCGCCTGGGTGGTGGCTGCCTGGGTGGTCGCCTAGGTGACCGCCTGAGCTCTGGGGGCCCAGTGGATCGCCAGGTGGTGACAGCTGGCGTGGGACCTGGCGTGGGACAGCGGGGGCTGTGACCAGGAGATGGCAGGGGCTGGCACACGGCGCAAAATCATCATCATCACCATCATTGCCTGGCCTGCACGGCATGTGCCGTGGTGCTGCAGGACAGGAGGATGCACGCGCCGCACCCGACGCCAGCTGAAGTCACCTAGCCCGGCATGGTGACGTGCGTATGTGTGCGCAGGTCAGCGCCTTTGGCAGCGACACTGAGACAGACGGAGGGGACGTGTGGGTGGTGGAGTGGGACGGGAAGACCAAGGTGTGGAAGCAGGACAACAAGGTGCGCGCCTCTCTGAGCCCCATGGCAGGCGTAGCACTGCTCACCACGGTGGCGCATCCGCAGGCAGGGCCATAGCAGACCACTTGAGTGACACGCTGCACGCGCCCGACGACTCCGGCAAAGCTGCGTGGGCGACCAGCAGCATCCCGGCCACGACGGCGCTAGGGCACGACTTACTCGTCCCTGCCGCCTTGGCCGGTGCGGCTGGCCACCCCGCCCGGTTGCTCTGCCATATTACAGGTGCGGTTCAAGCACGTTGACACGGGCACCTACCTCTACTCTCACGAGTACCGGTTCGGCAACCCGATCCCCGGGCAGCACGAGGTGTGCGGCATTGCCCGCAAGGACAAGAACGCCGAGTGGCAGGCCTCCGAGGGCGTGTACTTTCCTCAGCACAAGGCCATTGGCAGCAAGAGCGACGGCGGGGCGGGGGCAGGAGCAGCCAACGACGAGCTCTGACCAATGATCGCGTGGTCGGCGGTGATCTGACTAGGGTTGGTGGATGGGAGCGGGGCGGCTGCAGGGTGCTGGTGGCTGGGTGATTTGGCTTGCGTGCGCGCGCGGCCGGCTGCTGTTCTTCTGCAAGAGCTTTCACACGCGTGCTGGAGCAAGGCTGTGCAGCCTCGGCTCTCCAGGTTGCAGTGGGTCCAGCACGTGAGCAAAGGTACACAGTGCCATAACGGGTAAAAAGAATGGAAAAGGCGGCCACGCAGCGGCCCCCAGCAATGCAGCAAAATTGTGGGCATAGGCATGAGGCAGCCTGTGTCCAAGGCAGCAAAAAGGAACGTCATTGGCATGCGTCATCATGTGTCGTCAGCAGGGACTTGTGACGTGTTGTTCCGGCTGGGGGGGACTACGTAGTGCTACCGCCAGCGTAGCGTCAATTGCAACAGCCTTGACGCGCTGCCGACCACCCCGATATGCAAGTGGCACACGCTATGCAAGTGGCACACGCACAGCTTCATATGGTGCCACGACTCTGCACTCCCACACTTGTACCACCATGGCCAAGCCTCACAGGCGGGCGTGCTGGCGTGCAGGTTGTACGGTTGCTGTATGGGCATGGCGTGCCATGCAAGCCCCTCTCGTACAGAAACCTGCTCCCGCCACTACCACAAGGCCTCACAGGCGAGCGTGCAGGGCCAGCGAGACCTGTGGCCCCATCACGGTGGATCCCACCAGCATGATGAAGGGTACCACGGGGTGAAAGAGCGGCAGCATGAGCTGACGCATGGGCCTCCCACCAGGCTGCACGGCCGCGCTCGCGTCCAGGGCACCTGCACCGCACAGCAGGACCGCAACAATCATGGCAGTGCACCGCAGCAGGACCGCAACAAGCATGGCAGTGCACCGCAGCAGGACCGCAGCAAGCATGGCAATGCACCGCAGCACGACCGCAGCAAGCATGGCAATGCACCGCAGCACGACCGCAGCAAGCATGGCAACAGCTTGGTGGATGTGGCCTGAAGCTCCTTTTGCAAGCTACACAAAAAAAAAGGTGCGCGTGCGTGAGAGACCTGGTCTGCAGGGTGCAGTGTGCCCCAATCCCCCGTTGCCCTGCAAGCAGCTGCAGGGTCACGCACCTGGCTCTAGCTTGAAGGCCACTTGCTCCGGGCGCGTGGCCGAGTAGAAGCGCACGGGTTGGTCCGGCACGGGCCGCACGCGCGTGAGAGGGAGTAAGAGCTTCTCATCGTATGAGAAGAGGCGGCAATCCACCAAGGGGCTGCTGCTCACTGCCTGCGAACGCGCAAAGGCATGTGTGTGCAGCTTGCAAACGGTTATGCGTGGCAGCAGGCGCACGCTGAGCACCGTCACACGTGACAAGTGAGCCGACACCTACAAGGGGATCTGCTGCTCACTGCTTGCGCGAATTCACTAGAGGAAGACCGCACACAAACACACTGCAGACCGCACACCTGGCATCCCCCAAGCAACAGCGTCAGCACCCGCTTGGCTGCTTCAACCACCACCTCTTCACCCTGCCACGCCCACACACTCGCCCCACCCACCTGGCATCCCCCGAGCAACAGCGTCAGCACCCTCTTAACGGTAGACAGCCGATCCACCGGCCGATCTCCCAGCAAGCCCCCTCTCGTGCCCCCCGCCCCCATCACCGCGCCCCCTCCTCCACCGCCACCTGGTGCAGGTAAGGCCAGCAGACCCTGCCCGCCTCCCGCTCCCGCCCCAGGCCACGCCCCAAGCGCATGCTCCCCATTCGCGCCCCTCTGGTGAGGCTGGTGCTGATGTGGCGGCAGGTGGCGGCTGCCGGAGGCCGAGGTGCGCGGGTCGGCGGTTGCAGAGCTGGTTGGCAGGGGTGTCCGGGGTGGCTCGGGGAGCAGGCCTGCCAGCAGGTCCTTGCACACCTGTGTTGAGCATACGCGTGCCGTTTGCTATGAGTGCCATGGGGACGTAAAAGTGCATGGCTATGAGTGCCTTGGGGACGTGAAAGTGCATGGCTATGAGTGCCTTGGGGACGTGAAAGTGCATAGCTATGAGTGCCTTGGGGACGTGAAAGCGTGAAAGGCGCGGCAGGCTGGGCCTCCGCACGCTGCTGTCCTGGACACAGTCACAAGAGCAGGGCACAGCAGCAGTCGTGAACAATCCGTCGTGAACGATCCGGAAGCGTGCCAGCACGGTGGGAGCGCCAGGCTGACCTGTATAATCATCATCATTGTGTGGCGTTCATGACAGGTGCTGACCTGTATGTGCATGCCCGTGTGGCTGAAGCGGTCCCACGTGGAGGCGCACGCGTCCGCACCCAGGAAGTGCGAGTACCTGCACACGGCACGCGCAGGCAGGTCAGCAACGCAGGGAGGTCAGGGAGCAAACCAGGATGAAGAGCACACGCAGGCAGGTCAGCAACGCAGGGAGGTCAGGGAGCAAACCAGGGTGAAGAGCACACGCAGGCAGGTCAGCAACGCAGCGAGGTTAAGAGGGCAAACCAGAGTGAAGGTCGGAAAAGGTCGGATAAGGAACACCAGCTCGACAACTGCGCCAATCCACTCGAGCGCCCGCCCCACCCGCCTGAACGCAAAGCGACGCCACCAGTGCCAAAAAGTGCTGTTGGCTTCCAAACTTGCAAGCAGCATCACCTCCGCCTCACCTGAGCAGCAGCTGCACCGCCGCATCGCTGGTCGAAGCCAGAAACGCCTGCACCCGCGCCTCCCGCCACGCATACACTGCAATGTACTGGCTCTGCTGCGGCCCGCCCATCGCTGCCGCCGCCGCTGCTGCCGCCGCCGCCGCCGCCGCCCCGGCCTGCGCTCCCCCCACAGCCCCTTGCTGCCCAGCAGCACCGCCCATGGCTGCACCGGCTGCACCGTTGGCTGCTGCGGCCGCGGCGGCAGCGGCGGCGGCAGCGTTGCCGGGGGCAGTGGGCGCGGGGTTAGGGTCTGGGTTAGGGTTTCCGGTGGGCGTGCCGAGGTCTAGGAGGATGAGGTCGGAAGTGATGAGCTGTGCCTGCATGTGCGGTCAGATGTGGGTTGGAGTGAAGGCACAAGTGAAGAGTGAACACAGGGCCTCACCTGCGAATCTCGCGCCTGTCCACCAGGCTCACCCGCCACACCATGATTGCTGTATGGGCATGGTGTGCCATGCAAGCCCCTTTCGTATACCATCCAGCCACATGATCAGCATATGATCCCTGTGCGGCCTTCCCGCCCGCCCTCCTCCCACACGCTCCACACTCACCCGCCACACCACACCATCAAACCACTGCACATGATCCCTGTGCTGCCTTCCCTTCCTCCTCTCACACGCTCCACACTCACCCGCCATACCACCAGTCCAGCCAGCGCCTCAAACTCGGCGTGGAAGCTCCTCAGCGCCGCCCTCTTAGCCGCCACCCTTGCCGTCTTACTCGGCGCGCTGCCCGCCCGCGCCGCGTGTAAACTCGACAAAAAGTGGTGCGTCAGCAGCTTCTGCCGCAGGCCAGCCAGCAGCGGGGACGGCGCCGCCACCTGCTGCTGCTGCTGCTGCCCGTCCTGTGCGGTACCGTATGTACCGCCGGTACCGCGGGGGGCATGTGCGGCGGGAGTCACGTGCAGGATGTGTCGTGGTGGGCCTGTCTGCAGAGCTGCCCCTGGCGCTCCTGGTGGTTGAACAGGTGCTGCTGCTGCTGCTCCTGCTGCTCCTTGGGCAGCAGCAGCTGCTGCTGCTGCTGCTGCTGCTGCTGCTGGCTGGGCGGGTGCTGCTGCTACTGTTCCTAGTTGGGCAGGTGCTACTGCCGCCGCTGTCGCCGCATCGCCGTTCGCAAGCGCAGCGGGTGCAAGACCAGGTGGTGCGAGCACCAGATGAGGATGGGCAGCATCAGCGGCTGCGTTCGACGGCGCAAGGGGCTGTCCTGCTGGCGGCAGCGGTGCCCGCCCGTTGGCAGTGGGAGGTGCGGCAGCGGCGGCGGCGGCGGTGGCGGGTGACGGAGCAGCATGCCGCTGGGTAGGTGCGGTGGCTTCAGCGTTGAGGCGGCGGCGGTTTGCAGGAGGAGGGGCGACGGGCGTGGCACCGTTGCCATTAATGCCGTCACCACGCTGCGCCTGGCCGTGCGGTGCGAGTGCATGTGCGTGAGGACGTGCCCCCGCCGCCGCCGCACCGCCGTTTGCGTGCGGCTGGTGGTCGTCGTCGAGGTGGCTGCTGGCTGCCCTGGGCCGCTTGAGGCCGGCGGTTTGGGGCGGGTGTTCGGCGAGTTTGCGCTGCAGCTGCTGCTGCTGCTGCTCCTGCTGCCACCTGCACAACGTGGGGAATCGCAGCCAGCGCGGGAGGGTGACCCACATTCATCCGCTGACCGCTGTGTCAGTTGCTACAGCACCAGCTGCCGTGACAATCATGATGATGTTGGTGGTGCCTGATGAGGCAACGGGTCTCACGCAAGGCGAGGGGTGTGAAGTGATGTGATGATGACTCACCTTCGCTCCGCCTCGTCAGCCTGTGCCACCACCAGCTGGTCGTCCTCACGGCACCAAGGGCCCAGCTGCAGCACCTGCACCAGCTGCCCGCTGCGCTTGACCTGCACCAGCAGCACCTGCTGGCTCCGCACCTGCACAAGCACATCACCCACGTGTACACACTCGAGCGGCACGTCACCACAAGGAAAGGTCACCAACCCACATAACCTGCACCCGACTGCTGGGTCTGCACCTGCAGAGACAATCTGCCCAGAAGCGCACACCCCCATGCGCCTAAGCACCCCCGCAAGCCCTCACCGCGGTGATGGCCAGCAGATCGCCCAGCAAGCTCACGCCCATGCCTCCCGCCAGAGGCACCCAGTCGTGCTCCAGCGTGAGAGAGTCAAGCTGATGCCCAGTGCCCAGATTCAGCTGCGGGGCAGGAGGACAAGAGGATCGGGGAAAACAATCAGAGAGAGATAGAGAGGCGCCCGTGCAACCGGCCACCGGCTCAGCCACGGCCGGCCAGGCCATCAGACCCGTCAACGCAATGCGGCCTGAAGACAGGAAAACAACGCCTGGTCGCGTCGACCCGGACCCTGTCGTCATCATTAACCCCAAGCTGTACGGACTGCATGCGGCGCACCAAATGGAAGGTGGTTCGCTCCACGTACGGCACCACGCGCACCGGCGCCGGCGGCAGCCGCGGCTGCTGCTGCTGCTGCACCTGCTGCTGGTGACGGGTAGGGTCCAGCAGGGAGGTGTGCGAGGCCACCAGGAGCAGCGGCGGGCCCCCTGTGGCTCCGGCTAGCGGGAAGAGAGCCAGGTCACGGGCCAGGGTGCTGCTGGTGCCGGTGCAGAGGTTGGCGCGGTAGACTAGCTGGAAGAAGCTGCAGGCAGGTGGATGGGGCAAGCAGGTGGCGGTGGTGAAGGCACGCTGACACTGGTGAGGGCACGCAGCGCAGCAGGGCCAGCGCAGAGCAAAGCTGCCCCTCCTGCTTCTTGGTCGCCTGTCCTTTGCTTGGTGCGCAGTACTGTGCGCATACTGTGCCACGCACACAGGCTCAACCGCTGCATGATGCTTCCCACCCGCTTGGACCCCAACAGCCGCCCCGGCTGAAGGCAAGCAACAACAACAACAGGCTCATCCGCGTCCCGTACATTCCCGAAGAGCCCAGAGCTCTTGCCCTCCACTCACTCCTTGAACTGCGCCGGCTGCCCGGCCGCCGCCGCCGCGTCCGACCGCATGAGCGACGTCAGCGAGGGTATGCGCCTGAACCCTAACCCGCCCGCGTACGGGACCAGGGCGGACGACCTGCCGCTGGGCTGGGGCGGCGCCGGCGCTGCTGTGCCTGACCCCTCCTGCACCTGCTGCTGCTGCTGTTGCTGCTGCTGTTGTTGTTGCTGCTGCTGTTGCTGCTGCTGCTGTTGCGTTCGTCGCTGCTGTTCCAGGCGGGCCTGCGCCTGCGCGTGCCCTGTGAAGCGGTAGACGACCAGCTGCTGAAACGCCGAGCCAAAGCAGACCTGCACAGGGCGCAGCAGGTGGCCACACAGGGCGTGTTGATTTGGCGCACCGGAGAGCCGTGAGCAATGTGGCTGCCGGCTCCCGTCCTAGCTCCAAATTGGCGCACAGACGCACCAGGTACTGGCCATCGGGGCTGAACTTGCATATGTGCGCTTCTGGCACGTCACAGTGCGAAATCTGCGCGTGCACGTGCCAAACACGTCGTTGGAACATGAGCCTGCTCCTCAACCCCGCCTGCTGCACCAGTGAGACCCAGTACGCAGTGAGCTGCATCCCCGCACCACAGTGTTGGGCGTGAGAGCGTCGTAGAGCTGCCGTGCTTGATTGACCTGCGGCGCACCCGGCCACGAGTCGCGCGCGTGTTGGCAGCACACCCCGCTGCAGGGCAGCAAGCTGCAGCAGGTGTCACACAAGCTTGCTGCTGCTGCTTAGAGTCTTGAGCAGCGAAAGCGTTCCCTTGGCACGGTGCTGCGGACGTGAGGCCGGCAGCGGAAGGGGACGATGGAGCCCCAACCAGCGCGCAAACCGCACGCGCTACCACGCTCACCGCTGCGCCTGGGCGATGGCCGTAAAGCTCGCGCATCGAAAGGCGGTGCGCCAGGTTGCGACTGGGCGGCATTTGCTGCAGACTTGCGTGGGGCCCCTGGTGCGGAGCCTCACTCTAGTGGCATCAAGGCGCTGCCATCGCCGCTGTGACGTTCCCTCATGAATCTGATTTGCAAATTCTGCGGAGGGGCGAGGACGCGCCACGGGCGAACCATGCAAGCACACCGCGCGGCACGAATTCCCGCGACAGGCGCTCCTTCTGCCCTGATCAGGAGAGCAAGTCCGGACGGGCATCCCAGAATTCGTCCCTGATGATGTCCACGTGCAGAACAGAGAGCACCTGGCGCTCTCGCACCACAGGCGTCCCGTCCGATTCCCTCAACTTGACGACCTGGGGCTCTGTGGTGCGCACCACGACGGAGCCCTGCAGTGCACACAGTGGTGCACACGCTGGCTGGGTATGCACGTTGCGGGCGCGAGCCTACCCTACCCTCACAAGGCGCAGGGTGAGGTGGCCGGCGCACCTTTCTGAATTGGTCAGGGATTTCTGCGTAGTTGATGCCAAACGAGGTGAAGAGCAACTCGTTCTTGGCGGCCGTGTCAGTGCCCTGCGGCGCCGCACGTGTGCCAGGCAGGTGCGGCAGTCTCAACTCCCCTTGCGGGCAGTGCTCGCGCTCGCAGTGTGGCTGTGTTCCTGCAAGCAGCCTCCCATCACTCTAATGGTGTTGGATGCCATGGCAAGCCAACTTGCCAACTTGCCAACGCCAACTTGCCAACTTGCCAACTTATTCGCACTTTTAGCCTGGCGTGCGCTTCTGCCGTGGTCATGCCGCCTTGCTGGACCAGCGCCCAGAAGCACGTGTTATACTGCGAACGTGATGACGGCGCAGCGACAGGCACCGCCCTCTCACCCGCATCACGTACGCAAGGTGGGTCGCAAGCCCAACATGTGTCGGTGCAGCTTGTGCAGGGCATCAGAGGTGCACAAGGATGCAAACACGTAAGCAAGCAGGGTGCACAGCACCTAACCAGCAGGGCATGCAATCAGTGTCTCGCACCTGGTTGTTGACGTGCGCGTCCACCTGCCTCCACGCCAGGTAGTCCCGCAGCGTGCGCGCGTCAGGGTAGCACACGGCCCGCCCGTCAAACATGGGTGTGCAGCGCAGCGGCGTCCCCTCCATGAGCGCCTGCCAGTGGGTGACGTAGCTGGCGGTGAAGCACGAGACGAGGAGAGAAACGACCTTGGAGCTGCGCCGGTCTGCGCCCAGTATGACGAGGTGGGCGGAAACGTTGTGGCGTGGTCCCAAGCAGTGGATAGCCAAGGGTCCTCCTGGATGGCATTGCTCATGCTCTCACTGCTTGGTTGTGTTCATGCAAGGAGCTCCAGTGCGTCCGAGAGACCAGGTTCCTGCAACCAGACTTGAGAGCAGGCGCTGCCCCTAGCAGGTAGCTGACTCACTGTACAGGTCGGCGCTGCGGTGCAGCACGAACGAGTACTCGTCGCTCTGTCCAAAAGCCAGGCGCACGTCAGCGAACTCTGCCATGACCGCCTGCAGGCGGCCCGAGCACAGGCAAGGAGCGCGTGCACTGCCTCGAAGCTGTGTTAGGCACAGCCGCAGAGACGTATGCCCACAGACACAGGGCGCCAGCTCAAGCCACTGCGTGTCCAAGTGCGAGCTACTGACCTGTGCGGCAGCGTCCATGACATGCAGTGCCCGCTTGTCATTCGGCTTCTGGAAGTCGTGAAGCTCGCTGAACCTGCACGCACACGCGATGATGTGTGCTGCGGACGTGTGCTGAACACAGCCGGGCGGCGCATCAGGTGGCGCTGCACCGGCAGCAGTGCACCAAGGACCTTGCCCGCACCTTGTGAAGCCCTTGCCGTCCACGCGCACAACGATGAAGGTGCCGGGCAGCAGCCGGTCCTCCAGCTCATACTTTTTCACGTACTCGTACTGGGATCCCGCCATGCGCCGGGTGGCTGCTGTTGCGCTTGCGAGCACCACTGGACGGCGCGGGGTGGTGGCGGCGCTGGCATGCACGGCGGTCCGGCGAGGTAAGGCGGCAGCGCTCTGCAGGCTCTGCAGGTGCACCGCCACCCCTGCTGGCGCCCGCAGCAGGGCTCGTGTGCCGAGGTGAGCCGTCTGCGGGATGCTACCGCTGCGCCGGAGGGCGCTGCGCGTGCTGTGTCGGCCGGGGGGCAGGAGCGTGCCAGGAGACCTCAGGAGTGTGCAAACCTGCAAACCTGCTGGTTCGTCCTGCTTTGTCTGTTTGTGGAAGCGGCCATGTCGATCCATCTTTTGAGGGGCTCACCCGCGACCAAAGACGACTCGCCTGCACTTGTTCTGCATGCCGCTGCAGATCACGTTCTTCTCGCGGCGATCCATCGCTGGCGCGCTCGACGCCACGCCTCGGCTGCTCTCCATCGATCATCAAGCGATCAGCCTGGGCAGGGAGGACCTGCAGCGCAACGTGCACGCCAGCAGCGAGGTGCTGGAGAGGGTGTCAAGGTGCGCGTGTTTGGGGATGGCCAGGTGGGCAAGGCGGCGCGTGCGTGCCACGCATGCACACAATCCCGCTCCCGCGCCTTCGCCCGCCCGCACCTGCAGGCAGCATTGCAGGCTCCAGCTCCTTCAGGACGACCCTCCTCAGGTGCGGAGTGCTGCTCCAGGCCCGGCGGTGCTGCTGCAAGCGGGGAGCGACTCGTCCTTCATGATGCTCGGCGCCACGATGCTTTGCGCCTGCTGCCAACACCACCATCTGGCAGGTGCAGCTGACGGCGCTGAGCAAGTTCAACGCCACCTTTGTCCTCCCATCGCAGCAGCTGCAGACGTCGTCCCCAGCTGCAAGCGCCGGCGGCGGCAACGCCTGGGCCTCGCCATCCGTCCAAACCATCCTCCCAGGTGCCCACCGCAGCGCCTGCGTGTCCTTCCCTCGCAGGGCTCACTAGCTTTCAGCCTCTAAACCTGCTCAGCAGTCTGCCCCATGCTCACTGGCGGCGGCGCAGGCAGTGTGACATCATCAGTGTCGCAACACTGCGTTGTGCAGGGCAGAGCACGCTGCTCCGCGTCGGCGACGGCATCTCCCTCCTGCCACCGCACCACCCGTTGGCGCCTAGCTGCGCCTTCATCGTGCGCGCTGTGGCAGAGCCAGCAGCAGCAGCAACACCCCCGCCGCAGCCTCACAGCTTGGAGCAGCCGGTTGCGGGAGCGGCAGGCGCGGGAGGGGACGTCGTGGCGATGCAGGGAGGGAAGGACGTGCAGGCGCTGCTTGATGACGGCGGCAGCCCAGGCGGCGAGCAGGTACTGATGGAGGAGGAGGGGGAGGACGCGTCTCAGGAGGGGCTCCTGCTGTCGGCGAGCCAGGGCGCTGCGGCAGCAGAGGCGCTGGTGGCGGGGGGCGGCGGGGGCGCGCGCAGATCGCCTGGCGTCATGCTTGTGCTGGTGGGCCCTCCTGGAGCCGGTGGGTGTGTGGTGAGCTTTACATCTGGTACAGCCATGTCTGGCAAGCAGATACCAATATCAATAGGGTGGGGAGGGTGTCATCATCATCATCATTACACGGCATTTGCAGTTGCCACGTATAGCAAACCGGCGGCGCTGCAGACAAGAGGGCTCACGCGCCAATGTGGGGAGGGTGTGCAGGTCATGGTGTGGCAAAGGGTGCGCACGCTTGCGGGTGGGTGGAATGCAGGGCACGACCTGCAGGCGTGCAGGGAATGAGATGGGCGCACGGTCGTGGAAGCCCTCCAGCTTGTTGATAAAGAGTGCCAATCGGGACTGGTATTTCAAGTGGCACTTCTATCCACATTGCCACGTCAAGCCTCCTTGCTGCTTGTGTGGTACATGGGCGCAGGCAAGAGCACGTTCGCAAAGGCGTTGGTGGAGGCGGCGCCTGGCACGTGGCAAGTGGTAAATCAGGACACCATTGGTGAGTGCGGTAGCAAATTGCTGCAGGGTGAAGCGCTGCGGGTGCAGCGACTGGCAGCAGACTGGCACGGGGATGCGCGCATCGCAGCTACCAGTGTGTGTGAGACGTTGCCCTGGAGGCTCATGGACAAGCGGCACATACGTGCGTGCTTGTGCGTGCCCACCTCGTGCTGCTGCTGTTGCTGTCTGCAGCCAACGGCAAGCCTGGCACCAAGAAGAAGTGCCTGACGGTGGCCACCTCGGCCCTCAGCACCGGGCGCAGCGTCATCGTCGACAGGTGTGGTGTGTAGTTGCAGCCGTGGCTAGCCAATGGGTGTGTGCATGTGTGTACCTGGCAAACTGAGGAAGCCAGCCGCGGTACCAAGGCTAACAGGGTTTCACCAAGGCAGGGCTTCAGCAGTGAAGCATGGATGCCAAGGCCCTGCTGCAACTGTTCATGTTTTGCTGCACCTGTTCATGTTTGCTGCACTTGTGTTTGTTCTGCCGCACCTGTTCGAGATTCATGCAAGTCATTTTTTCCAGACATGCACGCCTCAGCGTGCAGAACATTGGGCACTGGGTGTTGAGCGTGCAGTCTCATCAGGTAGTGCAGTGCGCACGGCGTGGGATGCTGCTGGGCCCGCTCACCTGCTCCTTCCCACCCGTCGCGCATGCACGCAGGTGCAACACGGACGTGCAGCAGCGCGGCGCCTTTGTGGAGCTCGCCCACACGCTGCGCTGCCCGGTGCACGCCGTGGTGTTTGCGCTCCCGCTGCAGGCGAGTGCTGCATGTGAGGCTCTGCCTGGGGCCTGGGGATGCTTTCCGTGCTAGCACCTGTTGCGCATGTGAGGGCAGTGCACGAATCTTAGCGCCGTGACTTTCCTGTTGTAGCGTGCTCACGGCGCAGCCGTTGGTTCAATCTTTCCGTGGCTTGAGTTGCTGTACGTGTGGCAGGGTGTGTGGCTGCGCGTGCAGGTGTGAGTTGTTGTACGTGTGGCACGGTGTGTGGCTGCGCGTGCAGGTGTGAGTTGTTGTGCGTGTGGCACGGTGTGTGGCTGCGCGTGCAGGTGTGTGTGAGCCGTGCCGTGGCCAGGACAGACCACCCCAGCGGCGTGCAGGGGCCCAAGGCAACCGGCATTGTCAAGACGTTTCACAAAAGCCTGGTGGCTCAGGGCGGAGGTGAGGTTTTCTGGCGCATGCCACACCTGGGAGTGCAGCACTGCGTATTAAAGTTGGCACTTTGCACACGGACGCATTTGGTGCAGCCATCCCTGGCAAGCAGGCGATCCACCTGCTTGTGTGTGCGCAAGCAGGCGATCCACCCTCTTGTGTGTGCGCAAGCAGGCGATCCACCTGCTTGTGTGTGCGCAAGCAGGCGATCCACCCTCTTGTGTGTGCACAAGCAGGCATGCCGGACCAGAAGGCTGAGGGCTTTGCCAGCGTCATGGAGTGCTTCACGCCAGCTCAGGTGGACGTGGCGTTAGCGGCGTGGAAACTGCACCAGCGGGGCAGTGGGCCCCCCACCCAACCACCCAGCTCTTCATCTCAGCCGCCACCCAGCTCCTCCTCTCAGCCGCTGCCCAGCTCCATGTCCCCTGCCCCCTTTCAACCCAACACCAACACCACGCCCTCTCATCCCTTGCCCGCCACGCCGCAAGCAGCCACCACCACAACAGGCGACCCCGCAACAGACCCCTGGAGCTTCTGGTGCCTCAACAAGCCTGCCGCCACCGCTGCACCTGGCTCTGCCGGTGGCCGTCCTGGGTCGGCGGCGGCCGGTGGTGGGCAGCGCACGCTGCACAGCTTCTTCGGGGCGCCTAAGGTGGCACCAAATGGCGGCGCACCATCCACAGGCGCGGCGAGAGGCGCAGCACCACCTGGGGCGGGCGGTGCTGGGGCGCAGCAAAGGCAAGCAGGGCCAGCTTCTCAGCAGCAGCGGCAAGAGACGCGGCCGGCAGGGCTGTGGCCCACTCCGCCGGGACCACCTCAAGGTGACGCTGGTGCGAGGGATGGCAGCGGCAAGGCAAGCGGCACGTCTTGGAGCCAAGGCGGCACTGGAGGCAGTGGAGGAGGAGGCGGTGAGGCGCAGCAGCAGCAGCAGCAGCAGCAGCAGCAGCAGCAGCAGCAGCAACACGCGCACAAGCGGGCCAGGGTGCAAGAGGAGGGCTGTGCTGCCCCCATCCCACGTTCACTAGCTGGCACATCCCAGCCACAGCCGCAACCGCCACAGCAGCAGCAGCACCAGCACGGCGGTGGGCAGCTGGGTTCATCAGCCGCGCCGCCCGCGCTGCAGCCGGCACCATCCAGGACGCCCACATCCGCCACGGCGTTGTCGCCGCCGCCACGCAACGCCTTTGCACTGCTCATGCAGGGCGCCGCCAGCCAGCAGAAGCAGCAGGCGGCCCGGGCCGCCGACGCGCCGCCTTCGACGCGGGGCGGTGGTGGTGGCGGTGGTGATGGGGCGGCAGGGCCGAGCGGGAGGAACGTCGGCACCAAGTTCTTCCACCCGAGCCAGCAGCAGCTGTACCACATCGCCATGTCACCTTTCCGGGTGCAGGGCCAGCCGGGTGTGTTTGTGGACGAGCAGGTGGTGCGGCTTTGCGACAAGTGAGTCGGATGCAGGGATGCAGCGCAGCGGCGCGCCAAGATGCTGTAGTGGCCTCTTAAAGGTCCACTGTGCTCCTCACATCTCAGCCTGGCGGTGTGCACTCTCCTTTGCATGCTGTCATGCTGCGTGTTTGGCAGGGCATCTTGGTGGTGGCGGGGGGTTGCGGCGGGTGTGGGCAGTGTGTGCTGAGCTCTCTACATCAGTTCTTTGGTGCGGCCGCAGGTACCCCAAGGCGGCCCATCACGCGCTGGTGCTGCCGCGGCAGGCAGGCCTCGACACGTTGGAGGACCTACGGCAGGAGCACTTGCCGCTGCTGCAGCACATGCGGGACGTGGCGATGCAGTGGATTGAGACACGGCGGGGCGGCGGGGCCGGGGCCAATGGGTCGGGGGCGGCGCCGTCGTCAAACGTCTTCCGGCTAGGGTTCCATGCCCACCCGAGGTGCGCTTTTGCTTTTAGCAGCTTTGCAGGATGAGCAGTCGGGCGTACAAGCGGGAGCCCACCACACGCTTGGGGTGCTGTGCTGCGCGCTGTGGTGCGCGCAGCATGCGGCAGTTGCACCTGCACGTGCTCAGCCAGGACCTCTGCGGCGAGAACAGGACCAAGAAGCACCTGATGACGTTCACCACGGCGTTCTTCGTCACGCTGGACGAGGTGGAGCGGCAGCTGCGGGAGCACGGGCGGGTGGCGCACCTGCCGCCGGCGGAGGTGCTCAAGGGCGACCTGGCGTGCCACCGCTGCGGGCGGGAGCAGTCGGCAGCCGGCAAGAGGTGGACGTTCCCGGACCTGCGGGCGCACCTGCAAGTGTGTCCCGCGCTGTACAGGGGCCCAGACGCAGTGGTGCTCTGAAACTGCACCACTCAGTGCTGGTGTCCAGGGCCTGCTCGACGCGTCGCCGCGAACCGCGGCGCGTGCTGAGCGTGCTGTGCCGTCCTCGAGGTGGCCCCCTGGCCGCCCAGGAAGGCTCCTCCTCCGCTACGTGCAGTAGCTGCCTCCACTGATGGCTTGTGTGCTGAGTGCTTTTGCAGAGCGTGTCTGTGCTCCGCCTCCAGTGGCTTGCGGACGTTGGCGCACACGCTGAAGGAGTCCTTCAGCGAGTCGCAAGAGCCCCCTGGATCAGAACGCACGAGCGCACGTCCCGCAGCCGCGCCTGGTTTGGCCTTTGTGAGCGGAGGGTTCGCCTGCGCAGCAGAGCCGGAGGAGCCCAGGGCCAGCAGCGGCAGCAGGGGCGCGGAGTGGCGCCTGGAGAAGGAGGCGCGGTAGCAGGTGCTGCTCGATGCCCAAGCCATCGCTCCCGATGATGAGGCGGTAGCCCAGCAGCGGCGCGCAGCAGCAGGAGCGCGAGCGGCCCCAGCAGCAGCAGCAGGAGGAGAGCATCGCCATCATGGAGGACCAGGGGCAAGACGACGAGGTGCGCGCTGCCTGGCGCGGCTGGGCGCCACCCCCTCGAGTGCCGCAGTCGAGTTTCTCGCGCTGCAGGCGCCCATCAGGGCAGGGGCTCGGGGCGGGCCAGGCGGTGCCGAGTTGCGCGTGCCTGGCCCGCGGCGAATTGCGCGCGCAATGGGGGTGGCGCGCTGGGTGCCCTGGTTCCCCTGGAGGAGATGGTGTGCTCGCCGTGCGCCTCCCCTGCAGGTGGTGGAGCTCGACCCCGAGGAGCGCTACTACCGCTACAAGGAGAGCGTGGGCAAGGGCCGCTTCAAGAGCGTCTTCAAGGCGTTCGACACGCAGCTGGGCATCGACGTCGCGTGGAGCAAAATCAACACGGTCGCCCTCGCGCTCAGCGAGGAGCAGCTCGCGGCGGTGGCGCGCGACATCCAAAAGGGCCTGGAGCTGGACCACCCCAACATTATCCGCTGCTTCAAGTGCTGGGAGAGCGCAGATCAGCGCTGCATCAACCTCATCACCGAGCTCTTCACCAGTGGCAATCTCCGGCAGTACCGCAACCTGCACAAGCATCTGGACCTCAAGGCCGTCAAGCGCATGGCGCGGCAAATCCTCAAGGGACTCGAGTACTTGCACGGCATGCAGCCGCCCATCACGCACGGCGACCTGCGATGCGACAAGATCTACGTCAACGGGCACAGCGGCGAGATCAAGATCGGCGACCTCGGGCTGGCCACGCTGCTGCCCTTCCGCTGGCAGGAGCAGCAGCAGCTCGCAGCAGGCAGCAACGGCGACGCCTCCGCCGCCGCCTCCACCGCCGCCGCAGCAGCAGAAGCCACCGCCGCCGCTGCCCCCCCGCCCCGCCCACCCACCCCCCTCATGGGCTCCTCCTTCAGCCCCTCCAGCGACATCTTCGCCTTTGGGCTCTGCATGCTGGAGCTGCTCACGCTCAAGCAGCTAGACCCCCAGCACTGCCCCAACATCCAGGAGCTGGTCAGCGAGGTGCAGGACGACGAGTGCCGGCAGTTTGTCGGAAAGTGCGTGTCGCCGCCTGAGGAGCGGCCCACGGCGGTCGAGCTGCTGGAGCACCCGTTCCTCACGCTCAAAAAGCCGGCGCAGGGCGGGGGCGGCGGGGGCATGATGGGCGGCGGCAGCGGCGCCGGCGGGGGGCCTGGTGGGGTGGGGGGCGACCAGGACCTTGGTGCGTCGCTCAACGCCAGCAACCGCAACCTGCGGGACGCGCTGGATAAGCGGCGGACCGAGGACCAGGGCGGGACGGACCAGGTGAGCGTGCTGGTGGTGGTGGTGGTGGTGCTGGTGCTGGTGGTAGGTGTCGCCTGCAGCGGGAAACAGGTGTTATCGCTTGCAGCGGGACTCCAGGTGCACAGCTGGGTGCAGGGGTCGTTGTGGTGCTGGGCAGCGGACGGGGGTGCAGCGGGTGGTGACAAGGTCTGCGCCACACAGCCTCAGGAGCCCTGTACTTACGTGTGGGCACGAATTCAGTGGCAGCAACACGAGGACTGACTGGCGCCACGTGCTGATGGTGTGCCGTGCCCCACCCACCCTGCAGGACGGCGGCGCGCCCATCGCCGTGGGCAAGCTGCGCGGCGAGGACTACAACTTTGAGTTCCACGGCAAGGTCAAGGACAACAAGATGCACTTCCGCCTGGTCATGACCGAGGCCACCGCCTCGGGCGCGCCGCCGGCCGGCACGGGCGGCGAGGGCGGCGACGCGAGCATGCAGCCCTTTGTGCGCACCATTGACTTTGTGTTTGACCCGGAGATTGACACGGCGGACAACCTGGCGCACGAGATCAGCGAGAACTTCAACCTGAGCCCGACCGACACGGAGATTTGCGCGGCGGCGCTCAGGGAGTGGCTGGCCAAGGAGATGCCGGGCACGGAGGGCGCGCAGAAATGAGGCGGCGGTGCCAGGCGGAGGTGGCGGCGGCGGCGGCGGTGGGCAGTGTTGGGCACAGAGGGCGCGCAGCAATGCGGCGGCGGTGGCGGGATGGGAAGCGGCGGCGGAGGTGGCACTGGCGGCAGCAGGGTGGGAAGCGATGGGGGCAGCGGCGGGTGTTTGGCACAGAGGGGCGCGCAGCAATGAGGCGGCGGGTGCCCTGCAGCGGCGGCGGAGGAGGATGGTGGGGCGGAGAGCAGCTGCGGCGACGCAATGGTGCACGCGGCGTGGCCCTTGGGGTTGGTGGGGTAGGGTGGTGGACAGCTGCAGTCATGTCGTGGTGGTAGTGGTGGTGGCGGCGTGGTGGATGACCCATTGGCTGAGGAGGCGGGTGGGGAGGCACGGGAGGTGCCTGCCGCACGGGAGGGGCCGCAGGGAGGGTGCCAGGGATGGCCTACGGCGGGAGGGCTGTCGCAGCAGGCTCACTGGCAGCAGGCGTGGTGGAAGGTCCCCCGTGGGCTCTCAGGACGCCGTCCGTGTGGTGGGGCACACCAGGCTCATGGGCGAGCCGGCCAACGCGCGCCCTTATGCTGCCCGGCTCGTGCGGGGCAGCGGTGCAGGGTGCGGCGGTTGCAGCGTCGTTTGATGGGCACCAGCGTAGTGGCGAGGGTCACGTGGCGCCAGGCCAGGCTGCCAGGTGTGGCAGGCACAGGCAGGGAGCCGAGTCACGAGGCCTGGAGGCGCGGAGGGATGCGCACGCTACGGTTGGGGACGAGGGCAGTGCTCGTGCACTGCAGTGGCTGCTTGGGCGGCTCAACTGAGCGGCGCAGGCTCCTCTGCAGCGACTGCACGACACGGTGTGCACACGGCTTGGCAGGCGAAGGCTCCTCGGTGATTGGCTGCCAAAGGGCGGCAAGCGCTCCCATGCTTGCTCGGGTGCGGTGCGTGCCCGCACGTGACTTGAGAGGCGTGGCCAGGCACGGTGCTTCTTCTCCGCGAGCTCTCCTCCGGGTCCTCTCCTGCGGGTGCTCTGTGGGTCGGGTGGTGTGTGTGTGCGCACAGCACGACACGGCACGGCACAGCTCTCAGCACGCTCTCACCAGTGGCGCAGCGGCAGGGACAGGGTGTGCGAACAGCACAGCTCTCTGCCCATCTGCTTGCCAGAGAGGGCCGCACCAGATGTACAACTCGCTCGACACACACACAGCCTGGTGAGGAGCTTGTTGCGTTGCACCTCTTCACTCAAGGGACTCGTCTCTTCGCACGCATCAGCTGCTTGTGTGCAGTGGCCCTGGCAGCACCCCACGCCTCTCTCCCTTGTGGCTGCCAGCGTGCTGATTGCCTGGCCTTGTCCTCGTTGCTGTGCTCGGCCTGTGCCGCCTGGTCACGACCATCTCTTTCTTCGCATGCTTTCCTTCCTCCCCCATGTGCACGACCTGTGGCCAGCCACGCCTGAGCGTGCCTGAGCGTGCCCTTTCCACGCTGCCTTGCCATGCGCCAGCAGCACGCGCCGTGCCGTGCGCGTGCGTGGCCACGGTCCCCACTCTGCCGTGTCTTTGCAGCAGCTCCACAGTGACTTTGCCTAGCCTGTGGGTACAGATACAGATGGCTTTGCCTCCTTTCTCTCTCTCTTTGTGACGCTCGACGGCGAGCGAGCGTGAAGCACACGCACGTGCGAAACGCAACCCCAGTTTACCAGCAGTGGTGCATTCACCGGCTTGTGTGTGGGAGGAGCTTCATGATGTGGGCGCGCCCGCTCTCCAGTGTGGTGGGGCACGCCCGCTGCGGTGACGTGTGGCGCCCTGCCCTGCACTTCTGAGTTGTAGCTCGGCTTGCGTCACGTGCTACTCTGTGCCTGCGACCCCCTCTGCTCTCACGGCCGTTGGCATGTGCACACTTGCAAGTGCAGACTTTGCACAGAGTGAGCAGCGAGTGAGCAGGATGGCTGTAGTACACCTGCGCGCCGCGGGAAGTTCGCCCAGAAGTTCGTGGTACTGCATGCGCCTCACACATCGGCAGTAGTACAGGTGCTGTAGCTGCGCTCATATAGCGCCCTGCAGCCGCATTCGCACATACATTCGCTCTCGCACATACACTCTCCATTCGCACGCTCATTCGCCAAGGCGACGACAAGGTGCCGCCGCACACCACGAGCTCGAGCTTGATCACCACGCGAGGAGCGCACCACCCAGAGGACTTGGCACAGGTGCGCACCAGCAGCTCCAGCAACACGCACACGCAGGGCGCGAGGTGATGAGATGTTGACTCGCGCGAGGGCGGGGTAGACGGGCGGCACGCCAACACGCGCCAACACTCGACATGCAAGAGCTTGCAGCGTGTTGCACAAGCCTTGCGAGGCGTTCGAGCAGGCGCACATCGCACGGCAGATCTTGACCTTGACCTTGACCTGCTGCTGCTGCCACTGCTGCTGTCTGCAGGGCACATCAAGCGCGATGGCAGCGCATCGCCAAGGCCCTGCGTGGCCAGAAAGCACTGGCAGAGGCCGGCTCTTCTTGCTTTTAGCGCTGGGGGTGTGCCTGCACGTCGTGCGGGCGCAACCTTACAACCCCGGCGACAACGGCAACGGCAACGGCAACAAGGACGACACTGCTGGTGCGTTGCCAGCTCCTGCCTGCCACGCCCCTCGCCCTGCGCAACACATGCGTGCTCCCATCACTCCGCCCCGCACTCCGGTGGACCCGCCACGTCACCGCCTGTAGCACATCTAGTACAGCTAGTACATCTTGCCACCCCACACGCGCGTGTCCCTGCGCAGGCGTGGGCGAGTTCTTCATCGAGCAGTACGGCTACACCCCCCAGCGCCTCAACTTCCTCCTCAGCCAGGACTACGCCGCCGTCTTCAACCCCGGCAACGTCAACCCGCCCCCCCAGTCCTTCTTCATCCGCCGCTCCCAGTTCACCAACGACACGGTCCGTCGCCTGGGCGAGTTCCTCGGCCTCAGCACCTCGCGCTTCAACGTCGCCTTCCTGGGCCAGTCCCAAGCGACGTACCAGGGCCAACCCGACCCGCGCACAGCCATGGTGCTCGACGTGCAGTACCCCCAAGACGGCCCCAGCACGCCCTTTGAGCCCAACCTGGTGGCGACACAGCCGGCGTGGCAGCTGGGCGATGTCAGCAACAGCTACCGGTCGCGCTGGAGCCTGGCCACGGTAAAGTGCCCGGCGGACCAGCCCGCCAACGTGCCCACGTTTGGAGGGTCGCTGTGCGACGCGCTGCAGTCGAGCATTGTGTACTACCCTCCGCCAGGCCCGCCGCCGTACCCACCACCACCCGCGCCCCCCTCGTGAGTTGTGTTGTCGTAGAGCTGAGGGCGAGGCTGGCGTATGTGTCGCTGCGCATGGACGTGGCTGCAAGGGTAGACGCAAGGGTGGTGCTCTTGACTGGTGCTGCAAATGAATGTACCGCAGGCCGCCACCACCCCCGGCCAACCCACCTCCTCCCACCCCGCCGCCCATGCCGTCACCCCCCCCTCTGCCACCATTCCCTTCCCCACCATATCCACCACCCCCTGCGCCGCCATCGCCTTCCCCTCCCTCGCCCAACCCCTCACCACCACCCTTCCCACCCTCGCCGTGAGTGCAAGCAGAAGTGCCTTGCTCAAGCTTCAAACGGGCGCCAGCGGCAGCGCTGCATCTGAGGCTCAGCGGTGATTACGTTGCCCACTCCTGGCTGACGAGCCGTCCTTTGCTGTCCTTTGCGCGCGTGCAGGCCCACGCCGCTGCGTGCGGACGGATCCGTCTTCGATCAGTTCCCTCCGCCAGGGCCCCCCGCGTACCCACCACCCTACCCACCCCCACCTCCTCCATGGTCATGTGAGTGGGGCTTTGAGAAGCGCTTGGGCTTTCCTGCTGTGGTATGTGTAAGTTGCCTGTCGGGGCACCGATGCCGTGTTGAACATCAGCAGCGAGGATTAGGATAGGCCCCAGGTGTAGGTGTGCATGCACAGCTGGCCTATCCTTTAGAGTGGTCCAGATGCGAACACCGCCTCTCACTCGCGCCCGCACCCACCTTTTCGCGCTCTTGCAGGCGACCCGGCGCCCACGGGCTACGTGTCCAATGGCCCCAACGTCAAGCCCACCGCCGCCTACTACGAGTGCAGCAACAACGTCGGCAACCTCAACGCCGCCATCAACTCGTCAAAGGAGAAGTGCGCCCAGACCGCCGGCACCTGCTACGGATTTGTAGTGTACTACGATCCCAGCGCCAACCCTCACTACTACGAGTGCTACTACGGCGCCGGCGCGTTCAGCACCACCACCACGAGCACCAACACGTGCTCGTACGTGCTCTCGCAGTTTGCGGGGTAGACTTTTTGGGATCTTGATGCCCCTGGTGTGGGTGGGTGGACAGCGGTTGGAGAGCAGGCGCGCTACTAGGCAAGGCGCCCGCGATATGACGACGTGCTGAGGACCTCCTCGCTCGTTCTGAAGGGCCCCCGCCGGCGCCTCGCCAAATGACGCGCACTTTCCTATCTTGCCGTTGGGCGAGCTGAAGATTTTGCCCCGAGCTGCCTGTGGGACACTGTTCACCTGTTGTGCACATGAGGCTTGCGCGTCCCCACTCGCACTTTGCATACTGCATCCATGAGCATGCGGACTGTCTCCACTGCGTTATCTGCATTGAATGATTTATCTGTCCATCTGTCGTCTGATCTGTCGTCCTCCGGCTGCGCTGCATTGATTACTGCGGCTGCGCTGTTGTGGCACCTGTCGTTTCCCCTGCTCACTGCCGCGGTGCCGCTTGCTCCGGTGCACCTCCACCTTACAAGGCTTCCACTGGCAGCTGGGCAGTGTCGGCTTGCCTGAATGGGGGCAAGCGCGCGACACCACCCCACGACACACAGCGCGAGACCATTACGGCACGATATCCGCAGCACACAACACAGCAATGATGAGATGAATGAGACGACGACCACCAGGCCCTCCGCCAAACAACACGCCTCCTCTTTAGGGGGGGAATGGGGCACCCAGCAACACGCGGCGCGCGCACCGTATGCTGTGCACAGCCTCTGCACAAGGGAGAGGAGCTGCTGTCCGCACGCACCAGGGCACGCACGCAGGCGCGGGCCACCCCACATATGCAGCGGGCGCAAGCGCTCCCCAGGTGCTCCGTACGCGAGGCCCCCCCGACCCCCCCGTACTCCCTGCCTCCGGGCCTGCGAGGCGCAAGCGACGCGAACCGTGACGGGAATTCCACGCCCACGCCAGGAGGGGATAAAATGCCGGAGTGGCTCCCTCTCCCTCAATATCCATATCCATCCGGTCACAGCAGGCAAGTCTGGTGTCAGCAGGGACGTGCACGGGTGCGTCAGCTCAGGTGTGGGTCACCTCTGGGGCAGCGTGCGGGGCAGCAGCAAGCCTCCGCAGCAACAAGCCCCACGGCAGTGGCGCTGCTTGTCCTGTTTCCCCATGGCGGCAAGCCAAAAGGTCTCGTGTGTACAGGTCGTGCAAAGGTCACCGTGCGAGCGTCTTCCGGTGGCAGGTCGCTCCCTCTCGCTCCCTCCCGTCCTCGATCGCCTGGTTCAAGTACAAGCGCCCGCAGACGGCGAGGAGGACGAGGAGAGAGAGAGGGAGGGGAGAGGTGCGGTGCGGCGTGTGCGGGAGGAGGGGGCAGGGGACAGGGAGGGCAAGTCGAGGTGAGGAGGGTCAGGTCAGCATAAGATCACGGGTTGGGTCTGGTTGGTCTCGACGGGGTCACACGGCAGCTTGGTCACGAGGTCATGGTGCCATGTGGCGCCAACGTGCGGTGCGTGTGTGCGGTGGTGGTGATGTGTGCGTCGCGTCGGTGAGTGACAGCAATGCGGGCATGTGTACGCCTAGGTCATCACGCGTGTGTGTGCGGTGGAGTGTGCGCTCGCGTGTGAGGGTCAGTCAGGCGCAGTGGTCGTCATGGTGGGTGGTGGTCGCACGTAGCGGTGAGAGGCAGCGGCGCCCTTTGGCACGCGTGCCTTTGACACCCGGGCACCGCACGCACGACATCATGCATTCCGAGTCATTGGGTGGTCTGTCGTGTGGGTCATGGGTCAGAGTGGCACGCAAACTACCTCACAGCAGCAGAGCACGGGCCGTTTTCAGAGCGAGTAAACAAGAAAGCGAGCTGCGCCGTAAACCTGCACCCAAGCGCACCAGAGAGCGGACGTGCGGGTTGGGGGTTGGTTGGAGAGAGGCGAGAGGGCCTATGCTTGCTTGCTGCCGCTGCTGTTGCTAAACGAGCAGAAAGCATGCAAATGTCTGCTGCGAATGAGAGCTCCACTCAAAGCGTCTGTCTGTGTCTGTGTAAAGGGTCAAACTCGAACCAAGTCCTGAGTAAAAGTCCATGCTGCACCACCTGTCAAGGTCATTCATGCGCCTGGCGACGGGTTGGTCTGCTGTCGCTAGCTGGTACCACACACACATGCAAAAACACCCCACGGGGCACACCACCAAGTCCACACGACCACCCGACGCGCACGCAGACACAGCTAGGCTGCAAGCGGGCACTGCTGCATCCCTCCACTTAGGACAACGGCAACAGCAACAATGCCGACTAGGGATGGGGACAAGGCGTGCAGAAGGCAGGGCCACGGTGGCGCGTTTGTTGTTCTGCGTCGCAGGCGCGTCAAGTGCGTGTCCGTCTTGCTGTTGTCGCGGTGGACGCGGGACTGCTCCTCGCCGCCTGTGGGGGTTGTTGTCGGGCACCAAATCATCATTCACAAGTTGTACGTACGGTGTCCCAGGCACACCAACAATGCCGTCCTGGGCCCTCCCCCTGCCCCCACTTTTCCATCGCGCTCTCACACTCTCTCACGCTCACAGCAGCAGCATCCCAGCCCAGCCAGGCAAACCAACAAGCCCGCCTGCTAAGACCCTGACGGCTCCACCACGCGCCGTCAGGTGTGAGGGACCGACTGGCAGGTGTCCTTGAGCCGCACAGCAGGCACGAGGGGAGCGACGGCACCGCATCCTCCACCTGCAGTGCGGCCCAACGGCACCTGCCCGTCCCTCACGCCCACATCCCCCGCCCACGCCGTGGCTGATGAGCCACTGTGGCGCTGCTTGGCGTGGGCAGCACCAGCACCCATCTTCTGCTCGCCCCGCCTGTAGCTCCAGCAATACGCTGCAGGCTGGATGGCAGGCAAATCAATCGCGGTGGCGCTGGTGCTGGGAGGAGGGGCCGCCGCCAGAGTTAGCCGAAGCTGTGCTCGCTCGAGGAGCAAGAGAGCGCGGGCGGGTCGTGGAGCGGCTTGCGGTGGATGACGAGCTCGGGGAAGCGCCGGTGCAGCGCCTGGAGCGTCTCATACAGCACGGGGCAGCCGACCACGAAGAGCGTCCGCAACTTGGGCAGGTGCTCCGCCAGCACGTTGAGCTGCTCCTCGTGGACGGACCGCCTGCGAGGGTGCAAAAGGTCGCAGTCGCCGCAAGCACCGCGCTCAGCCAACTGAGCTCGGCAGCAGCATCCGAACCAGAGGCTCACGAAGCCCTCCGCTCACCGTGAGAGGTCGATCGAGGTGAGGCTCGTGATGTTGGTCATGGCCCGGATGGCGCCGTCGTTGACGGGCTCCCGCGCCACGCTCACGTCGGTCGCTCGAAGCGTGGTCTGCGGTCGGCAAGCGCGGCGCACGGCACGGTTCTTACTCACCAGTTCGCCCTGAGCCGAGCGGCAAGATCAGTGCCTCCCGCAGCCACCTGCCTGCTCCCCAACCCTCCCTCGACTCACCTGCCCGTTGTTGCTGATGTCGAGCTCTCTCAAGAGCTTGAGGTGCGCGAGCGAGGCCATGAGGTCGAACGAGACCAGCCGGCAGTTGTTGATGGCCAGGCTGGTGAGCTGCGTCAGGTGCGAGACCACGCAGAGGTGCTGCTCGACGCGGACCTCGGTCTTGGGCGCCAGGCACAGCTTCTGCAGGTTCTGCAGGCGCGCCAGCTGCTGGATGCCCTCCTCCGACACCACCGTGCCCCGCAGGTCGAGGAACGTGACGCTGCCCAAGAAGTCGAGGCACTTGGACAGCTGCACGTCGTCGAAGTCGTAGCTCTGGTAGAGGTCCAGCGACTGCAGGTTGGACAGCTGAGGCACCAGCATCGACAGCGAGTCGCCCGTCACCTGCGGCAGGCAAGGCGAACGCAGCATACGGCACCTCGTGGTCAGTCAGCCTGAGCCCTCCCTCGCCGGCGCCGGGAAATAGCAGCGCTGAGCACCCGCTCCGTGGCCAGCGAGCCGCTCGCGAGCTGCGGCCTCACCTGGTGGCACTCGCGCAGCGCCAGCGTCTCGAGGTTGGTGAGCGTGCTGAGGCGCATGATGCCGGCGTCGGTGATGGCCTCGCGCGCAAAGTGCAGGTCGTGCAGCGTGGTGATGCACGCCAGGTACTCCATGCCCTCGTCCTTGACCTTGGTGCAGCCCAGGTGCAGGCTCATGAGGTTGGGCAGCACCGTCAGGGGCAGCAGGCCCTTGTCCGACACCTGCACGCAAGGACGTGACCATGGGCGCACGCACGCACACACCGCTGAGGTGCTGCCCACCTGCAGCACAGTGGTCGCACACAGCTGCTGCTGTCTGCTGAACACCCGTGGCCCGCCACACACCCCTCAAACGCCCACTCACCCGCACGCATCCGGTGAGGCTGAGCGAGGTGAGCGCCGTGTTGTGCCTGAGGCCCTCGAGGCCAATGTTGTTGAGCTTCTTGCACCCCTTGAGCGACAGCGCGGCCAGGCCCGTCAGCTGCTGCAGCGGCACCAGGCCGCGGTTGGTGAGCTGCGTGCAGTCCTGCAGGTTGAGCGCCGTGAGCGTGGTCACCTTGCCGATCCACGACAGGCCCAGGTTGCTGACCCACGGCCGGTTGGCGTCATCGCCCAGCGTGAGCGTGTGC
>QAXK01000762.1:0-11911 GCA_004335735.1 Chlorella sp. KRBP
CTGCCTCCCGCACTGGGCTGCAAGGGCTGAGGGCCGACGCCGCCTCCGCCGCCCTCGCTGATCCGCGGGCGCCGGGCGCGTGGCTGCGGCTGCTGCGGCTGGTGCGGGATGGGGGGCCACCTTCCTCGTCGTAATCCGTTGCCCCCAACTGGCCGCTGCTGGCCCGGCTCATCCGCCCGCTGCCGCCAGCATCCGCGCTGCCGGTTGCGCCTCGGCTGCTGTGCGATTGCAGGTCCTCTGCAGCGAAGGAGCTGTTGCGCGACCGCCAAGCCGCCGCGGCGCTCCTCCCTCCCAGCCCGTCCTCGGCCTGGGTCCCCTCCGCAAAGCCAATGCCACGCCGGCTGCGACTGCCAGGCCCGCTCATCGTGCGGACGGCCTGAGCCGCGCGCATGGTGCTCGTCGGCATCGAGGCGGCGTGAAACATCGAGTAGCGCGGATCCATGCCTGCCGCTCGCCCCTGATCAGACCACGGAGACTGGTTAGACTCCTGCTGGTTCTGCTGGTGACGGGCGAACCCAGTGTCAGACATGAGGCGCGACCTTGACACTGGCGCCACATCCGCCCCCATGGCGACTGCATCCCCCACCGCCGCGCCCTGCATTGTCCCCGGTGCAGACTCCCTGTGTGGCGGCGGCAGCACCGGCAGCACCGCGCTCGCTCCGCCCACGCTGGGTGTGGTGCCGGCGCTGTTGTCGCTGAAGGGGCTCGTCAGCGGCACCGACAGCTGGCCCGTCTGGCTGTGGCGCTGGCCCCGGCTGGATGAAGGCTGCATGCCATAGTGGCTGCGTGATGCAAGGCTGCCACCGTCTTCCACCATCGACGTCCCACTTGCTGGCTCGCCATGGCTGCGTGGGTAGGGCAGGGAGGCAGGCCACAGCGCGTGACTTGGCGCAGTGCTGAGGTGGCCCCCGCCTGCCCCACTGGAGGCTGTGGCCGGGCCTGGAACGGTCAGCCCAGCAGCCGCCACACGCGACGTGCGGCGGGGCAGCAGCCTTTCCATCCACGACGGTGACGCAGGGGCGTCCTTGACGCTGCCGCCACCTCCGTTGTTGCTGTTGCCGGCACCGCTACCGCTGCCTACTAAGCGGCTCAGCCAGCCGCTGTTGTTAGGGCTGGGCGTGGGTGGCGCTGCTGACGCTGCTGCCGAGGTGCCCAGGGGCGTCCTGGGTGGGGACATGTGCACGGGTGCCGACGTCATGATCACGTCCTGTGGATCCTGCTGCTGCTGCTGCTGCTGCTCCTGCACCAGAAGGCGGTGCAGCTGCAGCGAGTGGTGTTCCGTCTCGCCCGCGCCCTCGGGCAGCGCCCACCGCACCACGGACGTGCGCTTGCGCGCGACGGGCAGCGGCATGGACGGCGAGCCTTGGTCCGCCCCGCCCACACCGCCATCAAGGTGAGCAACAGTCGCCACACCGTCGTGCCCTTGCGCCCCCGCAGCCGCCGCGTGGGCAGCCAGGGACGGCTGCAGCCGCTGACCCCGCTCCATTGCTGCCCCGCCCGGCCCGCTGCTTGCCAGCGCGAGGCTGCGCTGCGCCGCCACTTGGTTCTCCTCCTCCTCCGCTTCCGCCTCCTCATCCTCGTCCAGGTCGTCAAACTCCTGCCCCAGCATCCGCGCGCTGCTGCTCCAGCCCACGCTGAGCCCTTGCGCCGTCGTCACCACAGTGCTCGAGCTCTCGGGGTCGTGGAGTGCCGGCACATCGTGCTCGCTGTGCGCCAGCGAGCCGCGCGACGTCCGCCGCCCCAGCAGGCGCTGCGGACCGCTGTGCGGCGGGGCCGCCGCCCAGGGGTGCAGCGGGGGCAGCTGCGGCGCGACGCGCGCCGAGGCGGAGGGCTGCAGGCGCGGCAGCGGCTGCGAGAGGTTGTGCTTGGACGCGTGTACGTGTGAGGGGCCCAGCGCGTCAGGGACCAGCGCCACGGAAGTGGCAAGTGCCCACGCGCCCCCGCCGCCACCGCCACGTAAAGAGCTGCGGGCGGGTCCAGGTGCGTCATGGTCAGGGTAGCCGCAGCCGCTGGCACTGACGGTGCCCGCATGCCTTGCCCTGGGCACCAGCAAGCCAGCCATGTTGTTGCCGTCGATGGGAAAGGCGGGCGGCAGGAGCCCAGGCTGACTGGTGCGCATGATCATGCGAGGGCTGTTAGCAATGTTGCTGCTGCCGTGGTTGTGGTGGTTGCTGCTGCTGAGGCTGGGCCGCACAGGCGTGACGCGGGCGGTGAAGGAGAGGCTGCCGTTGAGAGCGGCGACCTGCGGAGGGGCCTGGCTCGCCAGAGGGGGCGAGCGGGGTGCCAGGAGGCGGCTGGGAGGGGTGGCGCTACCGCTCTGCGGGCCGTCCAGCTGGTGGAACTCCTGCGCCGCCCCGTGGGGCACCTTGATGGACGCCCCACCATTGACCTCGCTGTCAAAGCTGCTTGGCCCTGGTGCAGCGCCTTCCTTGGACTTGTGCTCGGCGGAGGGGCTGCCAGCGTGCGGGTGTCTGTCAGCGTCGCTGTGTGAGGGGAAGCACCCTCGGAAGCAGGTCCAGAGGCTGCTGCTGCTGCACTTGGCGTTGGCCAGGCTGTCCATGTCATGGCGCTGCTGCTGCTGCTGCTGCTGCCAGTGTCCTGCGCTGGGCTGCGCCTGGGGTGGCGCAGCGCGGTCCTGGCGAGTGCAGGTGGCGGCAGGACCCAGGCCAGGCTCCGTGGTGCGTGGCTGGTGGTAGCTTGCCTTCCGCATGGTGCCTGCGTGCGGTGTTGTGATGCAGCACGACCAGCTTGTGGTGCAGTGTGTGTGTGTGCGCTTGCAAACAGGGCGGCCCAGCCGCGGCGAAGTGTGAAAGCGCGACGGCACGACGGCTGCTGCCAGGGGGCCGGCCAGGTGCGGATGGGAAGCTCACCCCTTGGCACTGGCAACGTGGAGCTCTACGTGGCTTGCTTGCTTGCTTGCTTGGGCAGAGAGAGGTCACTGCAGCGCCGAGTGCTGCCGTGTCAGTGGGTGGGGCATCGCTGGCACCGGCGCGAATGCCGTCGGGAGCAGCCTGACGCACGGCAGCTCCTGAGCCACCGGCGGCATGGCTCTAGGCTGATTAGCCGCTCAGTGTGATGCTTGTGGGCTGCCTTGCGCGTGCCCTGCTGCTCCCAGGTGCTGCTGGCCTGCGGACGCGAGTATGGTGGCAGTTGGTGGTCGGGGCCGCTCGCTCGTGCACCCGCGAGGCCGAGCAGCTCGCACAAGCACGCCAGGAGCACTCACGCGCGCGGTCGTGATGATGTGCTGCGTTGACCTTGACCGTGTACTACTGCGAGAGCGGAGCCGAACTCTGTGCTCCAAACTCCATTGGCTCCTGCTCCACCCGCTCGCGTTGCAAGTGTTCAGTCGCGTTCACCGCAATGTGCTCAACGCTCGCCTGGAACCACAAAATGTTTTAAATCTCAACTGCTACCTGTTCGCCGCAGCCCACGCGTTGAGCAGCTTGGACAGCTCCTCCTTCAGCACGACCTCGGCCAGCACCTTCTTCTCCGCCTCCTGCGCCGCCCTGAGCTCCTCTTTGGCCACCCTGACCGCTACGTGCCGTGGCGCCCCTCCTCCCGACTGCTGAGGCGTGGGCGCCTGCTCTCCTCTGCTGCTCGCAGCGTCGCTCTTGAGCCGCTTGGCAGCGGGCGGATGCTCCCCAGGCGCGCTCCTGCTGCCGCCACCGCCACTGCCGACTAACGAATCCCCACTTCCCGCCGGCCTACCACCCCATCCAGCTCCTCCTACTCCTCCCTTCCCTTTGCCCCCACGCAGCGCGTCCAGGGCCACATCACGCACGCTACGGTCCCCCACCGCCCCCACCGCGCCTCCCCCTCTTCCACCTCCACCTCCGCCTCCGCCCCAGCCCCCAGCCTCCACCTCCTCCTCACCACCGCGATTGTCATCGCCCTGCTGCTGCTGCTGCCGTTGCCGCAGCGTTGCCAGTGCCCGCGCCGTCTCCTGCGCCTCCTCCAGCTGACGCCGCTTGCCCTCCACCGCCAGCTGCGCCTGGTGCAGCGCCTGCAGCAGCCGGTCAGGGTGGTTGGACACCTTGGCCGCCCGCACGGCCTTGTGCAGGCAGGCCAGGGCTGACGCGGCGTTGAGGTAAGGGTAGTGCATCTGGTTCGGAGTGTACAGCTCAACCTGCAAGGTCAAGTGCATGGGCATGCACACGTGCGCAGCACACGTGAGTGCATCGGCGTCCGTGTCTGTGTGGCGCCTCATGGGCGTGGTAGAGTGTGCTAACGAGCGAGCAAGGAAGGGTGTGCGTGCAGCATGCGTGTGGCAGATTGCTTGGTCAGAGTGCTAGCGCCACCGGTCCCTCACTCACCGGTGTGCCCACGTCTGTCAGCAGGCGCAGCAGGCCCGTGAGCGTGAAGGGGTGGCCGTACTTGGTCCGCAGCCGCGCCCGCACCGCCACCGCCTCCTGCTCCTTGCGAAGTGCCAGGTCTGCGGCCGCCCTCTGCACACACCAGGGAAGGGTGTGCGCGTGATGGTGATTATCTGTACTCATCTGCTTGCCAGAGATGGCCGCACCAGAATGTTAAGCTCGAGACACACGCAGACACGCAGCACGGGTGGGCGAGCGAGCTGAGCCAAGCGCTGAAAGGCATGTATCTGACTAGCCTCACACGCGCGTGCACTGCCAGTCAGCACGCGCTGGCCTAACAGCAGCCGCGGGGCATCACATGGTCTCGACAGACGCAGCAACGGTACCGCTGCAAGTCAGCGTGGTGCAAAGCCGCCGTGCGAAACCCAAAGCCATGGGTTGTGTGCGTGGCCTGCCATGCCCACCTGCTGCGCCTGGTGCTCGGCCAGGCGGTCCGCAACGCGGTTCGGCAGCACGGCCCTGCCTGTGGCCCCCGGCACACCACCACCACCACCACCACCACCACCACCACCACGACCTTCTGCTCGAGCGGGTGCAACACCACCAGCAGCAGCAGCGGCGGCAGAGGCAGCAGCGGTAGCAGCGGCAGCTGCAGCAGTGGCAGCACCGGCGGCGGCGGCAGTGGCAATGTCGCCAGGAGGTGCGGGTGCAATGCCCACCACCACCACCACGTCAGGTGCAGCGGCGGCGCCCACAGCAGCACCTGCTCTATCGCCACTGCCATTGCCGTCCAAAGAAGCTTGCTGTGACGACGCTGCCCCCGCTACCGCTACCGCAGCGGCAACAGCGGCGGCAGCCAAGGGTGCGCTCCCTGCACTGCCGCATGCAGCAGGACGCCCCTTCTGGGTTTCCGCGCCCAGCGCCCCCCTGCTCGCGCCCTCCCCGCCCACCTGCACCGGTGCCCCACTGCTCACACCAGCGGCAACAACCGCAGCACCAGCCGTCCCCAGTCCGCTGCCGCTGCCGCGCTGCCGCCGCTGCGCCGCGCCCTGCTGCTGCTCCCCGCTCCTTTCCGGGATGCCCCCTCCAATCACGTGCGCCATGCTGCTCGCCACCGCAGCCATCGCCTCTGCTACCGCAGCTGCAGACACCGCCGCGGCTGCCGCAGTCTCCGCCGCTGTGCTGCTGCCGCTACAAGCGGCGCCACTACTGCTCTGTGCCGGCGCTGCCGCTGCCGCTGCATCCATGGCACACTGCAGCGCTGCCGCTGCCGCTGTTGCTGAACGCGCGGCTGCCGCTGCAGGTGTGGCGGTGTGAGCTGAAGGCACCGCAGTAGGTTTCACGCCGGAGGAGGGCCGGGGGGGCCGCCGCGGTGCTGTGCCGTTGTCACCCGGGGCGAAGGCAGCAGCAGCAGCAACGGCAGTGGCAGCGGTATGGGTGGGTAGGGCCCCCGCCTGCCTGCTATTGCTGCCCTCGGCGTGGTGGCTGCTGCGCGTCAGGGCGTCAGGCGGAGGTGCCTGCACCTGCACCTGTGCTGCTTGCGGGGCCTGGAGGTTGTGGGCGTGGGAGGTGTGAGGGGCGGGGTGCGAGCCTGGTGGTCCCTGGGGGCGCGCTGTGGGCAGGGATGATGCTGTTACAGGTGCAGGTGCAGGTGGTGGCGGCGGGTGGTGTGGCTGCTGCTGCTGCGGCGGCTGCTGCGTTGCTGGGTGGTGCTGTGGTGATGGTGGCGGTACGGGCGGCGGGTCATGCTGGAGATAAGCCGCCGCCTGCTGCTGTGGCTCCTGCTGCTGCGGCGTTTGGAGATGTAGGTGCGTAGGCGGCACGGCATGAGGTAGTGGCGGGTCTAGTTGCTGCTGCTGTTGGCCGTGCGATGGCACTGATTCGAACGGGATGGGTCTAGCTACTGCTGGTGCTACTGCTGCTGTCGCTTCTGATGCTTCTGACGCTGTGCGTTGCCCTGCTAGTGCTCGGCCCATCAGGTTTGGGCGATTGTGCGTTGGAGACGCGGCGCATGGCTCAACTGCCCCCGGCCCTGTGGTGTGCTGCTGCGTGGACCCATGCACAGCAGCAGGTTCACTGGGCTGCTCCGGCTGCAGAGGCACCGCAGGCTGCGGCTGCGACGGCGGCATCGGCGCTGTGTGCATGCCTGGAGGCTGCTCCTCCTCCTCTTCTCCCGCCTCCTGCTCCTCCTCCTCCTCCTCCTCCTCTCCCTCCGTCTGCTGTGTGCTGGGGCTGCAGGAGGACGTTGCGTCGTGTTGCTCTGTGTCTGCAGTTTGCTCTGGTGACTCTGCGCCGTGCTGCTGCTCACCCTGCTGCTCCCCTGCCTGCTGCTCCTCTTGCTGCGTGCTGCCGTTGCTGCCAGCGGCTGGCGGCACGGCGTCCTCCGACTGAGGAGCGCTTCCGCCCTCCTGTGCGGACACTGCAGCATCAGCTTCTGGGGCTGCTGCAGCTGCAGCTGCTGGCTGACCGTCAATTGCGCCTTGGATGAACCGGCCGTGCAGCTGCTGTTGCTGCTGCTGCTGCGCTGCCCACGCGAGCGGGACTTGCCACGTCGGCACGCGCAGCCCCAGGTCAGGGGAGGGCTCCAGCAGCTGCCGTGCCATGCTGGGCGGCATGTGCGTGAGGAAGGCAGCCAGCAGGGCAGCCTTGGAGCGCATTCTGGCCTCCTGCTTGGTGCTGCATCGTGCCGATCGGGAGCGAGAGCCCTCCGTCGCCGCATCCAGAGGCGCGGCGTCTGCGAGGACGGACTCCCAGCTCGCGCGCAGCTGTTGCTGCTGCTCCGCTTCCCACGCCATCGCGGAGTGGAGCGCACACTGGAGCCTCAAGACGTGCTCCACATCCTGCTCCTCGCTCCAGCAGCCATTCGCTCTGTCCGCACGTTGCAGGTACAACGTGCAGAGGCAAAGCAAACAGCAGCCCAAGGAAGCCGTGGCGCACATGGGCACGCGCACGGGCCACCGCATGATCAGGTCACCCAAATAAACTAGCAGTCGATTGTCTACGTCAGCTCCATCATGCGGGAACGCCTATCTCATTGTGGGTCACGGAGTCACGACCCGCGCCCGTCCCACACAACACGCGATCCCGATCCGAGTCTTCTGCGTGTGTGTCGTTCAGCGCGCTCGGGGCACCTCCTAGACTCATGACGCCCTAGACAAGCACGGCCGGTCCACCACCATCCTGCACCACCCGCAGCGCACAACTGGTTGACTGGGCGTTATGGTTCTCCCCTCCTCTCGTCACGCGTCGCGGGGTCATGATGACGAATGCAGTCCCACCCGCAACAGCACAGGGGCAAGGGACAACACTACTCGGCCCTTGGCACCTGCAAGCACCTGCCTGCAGCAACCTCAGCTGGCAACTCAGGCCACAGCAAGCGAGCACGTCCTACTCCAGCTGCCCCCCCGACGAAACCGCCGGGTGCCCCCGCCCCATGCCCATCCCAAGCCCTAGCGTCACCGACAGCGGCGTGCCCCCCACCCCGCCCAGGCTGCTGTTGTGCATGTGCGCCGCCATGCTCGGCCGTCGCGACGCAGAGTTCGACGTGGGCTTGCGCAGCATGCTGCCGGCCTTGGTAAAACCCTCCGAGGGCCTACGCCCGCCCAACCCCGCGCCGCCCCGCATGCTCCCCTCCCCACGCAGCGAGGACGCCGCCGCCACCGCCCCCGCAAGCACGCCCAAGCCTTCCGACGGCCTCCGCCCCCCGCGTCCCGAGGAGGGCCCCACTGCGCCGCCCCCAGGGCCCTCCTTGGCCTCACTCACCCGCCGGCTGCCATTGCTAAACGGCCCCCCACGCGGCCCGTCCTCCTCCCCCCCGTGGTGCACGCTGCCACCGCCGCCGTCGCCGCTGCCCCGGTGCCCGCCACCACCACCCGCAAACAGCATCGGCGAAAAGTGCTGCGAGGCGCTGCCGCCGGCGTGCAGGTGGTGGTGCGCCGACCCGTACCGGTGGGACCTCAGCGAGTGCAACGCCCGGTTGACACCCCCCGGCGTCTTGGCCTCCAGCTCCCCAGACCCGTGCCCTAGCGGGGAGCCGCCCGGCGAACCCAACTCATCATCCGCCCCGCCCATGATATTGGTCAAAATGGTCATCAGAGGGTTGTTGCTTCCGCCGCCACCGCCGCCCGCACCCCCGCTCCGCGCCGTGGCACTCCCCGCCGGCCCTGGACCGCTGGTATGCCCTGACCCATGCAGCATGCTGCCGCCACCCACCTCGCTGTAGGCCTCGCTGAGCGTGCGGCCCGTCACGTGGCTGGCAAAGCTCGCCGCGCGGCTCACCCGCCCGAGCACACCCGTGCTCTTCCCTCCCACCCCGCCACCGCCGCCTGCACCCACGGGCCCTTCATCATCCGTCCCACCACCTCCGCCGCCACTTGGCAACCCACCGCCGCCGCCAGCATTGCGTCCCAAGGGGCTGGTGACGGAGGGCGTGGCGTTGTCTGCTGCCGTGCCGTGCGCTCCGCCAGCCAGCGGGATGGTGGTGCCTTGGCTGTGCGTGCCGGGGAGCAGCGGCGGGTGGTCGGGTGTGTGCAGGTACGTTTGCATCATGCCCTTGCCCTTCACTTGCACCCCGCCGGTGGAGTTCCACTGCTCGGCTGGGAGCAGCGTGGCAAAGGCGTCCGACACGTGCACGCAGCCGGGCTTGCAGGTGCTCTCCATGCGGCTCGCTGTGTTCATCGTGTCTCCGCTGCGCAGCAGGTGTGGGGGGAGTGGCAGGGCGGAGGAGAGGGGTGAGGCGTGAGGGCAGCACGGCGCAGGCAAGGTGAGGGCAGGATGGAATGTTAACAGGCTGGCAACGGTGCTGGCAGGCGGTGCCTTGACACGTGCACAACAGCGCACGAGAGCTTGAACGTGGCGGCACGTCACCCGACGTTCAACACCATGCAGCAGGCACAACAAGAGGTGGCAAAAGGCTGCGTGCTTCACTGCACTCACAAGAGGGTGAACTTGGGCATCTTGGCTCCGACCAGGCCAGACACCAGCGGGCCCGTGTGGATGCCGATGCGCAGCTGCACCGGCTCGTTGTTGTGCGGCATGAGCACGGGCCGTGACTCGCGCAGCATGGCCTTGGCAAACTCCATGATGCGCTCGGCGTTGTGCACCACCTGCGCACGTCTCGGGCAACGGGCGGCAGGCACAGGCGCGTCATCGACCTGATGCTGGGAGAGTGCGAGGGCAAGCAGGTGCAAGATTGATGCACATGTCTGTGAAAGCCTCCCGCAGTGGATTTCTGTGTCATATATATATATATCAATGTCAGGCTGCTTCAAAGCAAAAAGCATCGTCAACGCCCTGCAGCCGCACACCCACCTGTTCGCTGTCCATCTCGTCCACGCACACTCACACGCACACCCACAGAATCAAGGCGCCCTTTCACTTTGGCACACCCACCTGTTCGCTGTCCATCTCGTCCAGGCACACAAAGCCGTCCTGGTCCTCCTTGATGAGGCCCGCCACCACGATGTAGCAGTCGCCCACAATGTCTGCGTGCACGCAGGCAGTGAGCCATTCACAGCACCGGTCACACAACGGCGGTTTCCATACGTGCATGTGCAGACAGCAGACTGTGGCATGTGTACAAGTGCCGTAAGCAGCATCAGCGGCGCAGCGAGCGTGTGCAGCCGCAACATCAGCAGCAGCGGCAGCACCAGCGTCCCCTCACCTAGCTTGTACATGTCGTAGTCCTCTGCCAACGCGTCAAACGTCTCGTAGAGCTCGTTCAAGAAGTGCATCACCTGGCTGGGCTCCACCTCCTTGCTCATGCTCGTGAAGCCTGCACACGCGCATTGAGCATGCAAGGTGGCAAGGTTAGGGCGGAAACAGCTCTCGTGAAGCCTGCGCACGCAGGAGCAAGGCTGGCAGCGAGTGATGGCCGCGCTCGCGCACGGCCTCTGCATGGCAACGCCCAAAACCACTCTCTCTCTGCTTCTCTGGCATTCTACAAGCCAGGTCAGTGCGGGACGGACACTGCCGGCTGGTGCAGCTGCGCTGTGATGATGACGGAATGGAGTCCACGTGCAGGCAGCCACTCACCAACCACGTCGCAGAAGAGCACCATGACCTGGTCATGCGTGTTGGCCAGGTCCCTCAAGTTGCGCCCGTTCTTGCTGGGCACGCCCGCCAGCATGTACTCTATGATGTGGCGCGGGAAGAGCTGTTCAAGCATGCTTAATTGGGCGTCGGTGAGGTCGGCCAGCTTGTTTTCGAGCTCCACGCGGGGTGTGACGTCCGTCTGCACGAGCATGATGACCTGCATGCACCAAAGGCGCGAGGGCGCACGCCAGGACGCGTTGGTCACTGCATGCGTCGCAGAGACGGGCTTCTGCCTGCGCCACCACCCCGCTAGAGCGCTGCAGCGGCAACCACAAGGCTTCCCGGTGCGCCGCACTCCTTTCCCGCTTGTGCCCGCTGGCCCTCCTGTCCAGCTGACCACCCCTGCCACTGCCCTACCTCCACCACCCCTGCCCAGCCACCGCACATACCCAAACTGCTCCACCACCACCGTGCCTGTCCCACTGCAACCAGTCTCTCTCCCTAACACCCAACCCAGTCCCACTGCAAGCAGTCTCTCTCTCTACCACCCTACCCATTGACCCACCTGCAAGCAGTCTCTCTCTCCACCACCCTACCCATCGACCCACCTGCTTGTCCAGCACCGGGTCCAGCAAGGGTATTGCGTGCACCTCATGGTAGCACTCTACGCTCTCCTCATAGTCGTCCTCATCACCCTCGTCCAGCCCCGCTCCTCCGCCCCCGCCCATCCCCACCGCCCCAGGCGGCGTGCTGCTCTCACGCGTAACGACCGCCGGCGAACCAGGCATCCCACCGCCAGCACCGCTGCCGTGCAGCTCGTCATCCACGCTCGCTGGCACTGACATGACTGGCTGCAGCCGCGCCGCCCCGTCGGCATCCTGCGTGGTGGCGCTCACCCGCGCGTGGCCGTTCACCACGCGGCCGTTGGCAGCCACCGAGGCCTGCTTGTCGAGCAGCGACATGAAGCGCCGCTGGTTGTGAGGCTCCCCAATGTTGGGGTGCTGCCCGATGATGCTCGCGGCAGAGTACGTGGGCGTCCACTGCTGGCCGTCGTCTAGCAACCGTGCGGGCACGCCGCCGGTGCTGCTGGCCTGATGACTCATGATGCGAGGGCCCTGATGAGTGAGGGATAGGCCGCTGCTGAGCACTATCGGCGACCCACCACCAGGGCCAGGGAAAGCCGCCACCGCCGCCACGGCCGCCGCCGCCGCCGCCGCCGAGCCACCGTTGGCATTGTGCACCAAGCTGTGGTTGCGGGAGAGCGTGGGGCCGTTTGTGGCTTGCTGCTGTTGCTGTTGCTGCTGCGCGAGGGTGGGGCGGTTCATCATGAACTGCGCGGCCTGCTTTTGCTGCTTGCGGTGCCGCCCCGCTAGCCCCCTGGTGGTGAACGAGTTGCCGATCTGGAACTCGACGTCCATGTCGTCGTGGTGCTGCCGCTGGTTGGCGGCGGTGAAGCTGGTGTTGACCGTGTTGAGCGGGTGGGCGCTGCCGTCGGCGCCGGACGCAGAGCCATACTGCCCGTGCGCCTGCTGCTGCTGCTGCTGCTGGAGCTGCTGCTGCGCTGC
>QAXK01000763.1:0-21394 GCA_004335735.1 Chlorella sp. KRBP
GCTGTGCTGGTGGTGGTGTAGGTGGGGCTGCCGTACGAGCTCAACCCGCACACGCTCGAGACGCTGGGAGAGAGCACGCTGGACGGCCAGATCAGGCAACGCCTGGCCGGGCACTACCGGGTCATGACGGAGCCAGACGGCTCGCAGCGCCTGGTGGTGTTTGGTGCTCAGGTGAGGCCTGGTGGTGGTGGGCGCTCAGGTGTCAGGTGCGGCCTGATGGTGTTGGGCGCTCTGATGCCACGTGAGGCCCGGTGGTGGTGGGCGGTGCTCAGGTGAGGCCTGTTGTTGGTTTTGGCGCAGCTTAGTTCTCAGGCCAAGGCTGTGCGCACGCAGTGCAAGCTCGAAGGGTGTCTCAAAAGCAGCGTTGCTGTGGCCTCACAGCGGGCAGGTGTGCTGGGGGTTGGCTGCACCTGGCACGGGACGTGCACGCAGGCAAACACGCGTTGCACCTGTTGCGCTGGCAGACACGTGCTGGCGCGTGCACTTACTTGCGGTGCCAAGTGGCGGACACATCTGCTTGCCAGAGATCATCTGCTTGCCAGAGATGGCCGCGCCAGATGCAAAGCTCGACACACACACAAACGTGGCTTGCGCGTGCACACTTGCCGTGCTGGCGTCGTGCAGGTGTCCTTCTCAGGCATGCACCTGGAGTTTTACGAGCTGGGCCCCGAGGGCAACGTGATTGCCAGCAGCGTGCAGCCGCTCAAGGTGAGGGAGCAGGCTCTTCCTCTCACCGCTGGCTCGCTCATCCGCATGGCTGTGCGCTGTGCGGATCAGGAGCTCTGCCCATCCCAGCCGCAGCCCAGTGCACATCGCCGAGCTGTGTTGGCTGTTGGTGCGGCTGGTCGGTTGATTGCCGATCAGCTTTGGTGGTGCGCCGGCCGTTGTGCGCCGCAGGGCTTTGACATCAACTTCATCCACGACATGCTGGTGACCGAGCACTGGTACATCGTCATCATGGGGCCCGTCTCTGTGAGTGCGCGCCCACCGCTTTGCTGCTTGCACTGGCGCCCACACCGTGGGCACGCTTTGCTCGCACATCGGAGGGGCGCGCGCGTGTGTGTGTGTGTGTGTCGATATTTGCACCTGTTTGGGCGCCTCGACGGGGTGTGTGCACCTGGCGTGGAAGTCATGCGCCCGCAAGGGCACCTCTGTCAGCGCACACACGGCTTACACCTTGCTGCTCGCCCACATCACCGTCCTGCTCGCCATAAACGCCTCCCCCTATGCGCACCGCAGCTTGACGTCAAGGCATTCCTCACCGACTACATGATGAGCAAAAAGGCGCTGGCTGAGCTGCTGCTCTACCACAAGGAAAACCCTAGCAAGGTGCGCCTGGCCCCCCTCCCGTAACGCGCATTGCCATAGCCGTACGACAACAGCCCGTGGCTCAAGGAAGGCCCTGCTGAGGCCTCGTCGTGCGTTGCCAGAGTGGGCCACAGAGTGCCTGACGCGCGTCGAGATTGTTCTCAAGCGCGTGTCCATCCAAGCACCATACGCAGCACCGTCAGCACCCGCCCCACCGCACGCACCCCCCACTGCCCCTCTCCCGCGCTCCTGCAGGTGTTCATGTACCCCCGCCCAGGCAAGACGCCCCCCGCCGCCGCCGGGCCGCTCCGTCGCCACGAGCTGCTGGCCCCGCCCTTCTTCTCCTTCCACCACGTCAACGCCTACGAGCAGGCGGGCGGCGCCGAGGTGGTGGTCGACACCATCAGCTGGCAGGACATTGCTTTTGACGTCACGCAGTACAACATCAAGCAGGTGCGCAGGGCCCATCTCGACCAATCGTACGGGAGGGACGGCGATGCAGGCAGGGCCCTTGGGCGAAGCCACTTCTGCAGCGTGTTGTACCTGCGTCCCTCTGTCCCTCAGTGCTGGGGCCAGCACAGAGCCTCCACGTCTGCTGGCAAGCAGCGTCGTTTCTTCAAGGCCTTGCTATGCTGCAAACTTGAAACGTGTTGTGCGTCACGGCCCGTCACATACAGGACTACTACGAAGGCGGGTGCCGCTCCCAGCTGTACCGCCTGGTGGCGCACCTCCCCACCAGCCGGGTGCGCAGCTGCCGACGCATGGTGCGCCGCACGCTGGAGTTCCCCACCTACGCCATGGCGCAAGCCACCGGCAAGCCCTACCGGTACGCGTACTTTTCAGCCGACGCCGTGGACCATGACGTGGCGTGGGCACCGGCACAGGTGAGGGGCGCTCTCTGTCATGCGGCTACAGGGCTTGGGAAGCGCTTGCACGGCCAAGGAGCGAGCAGCATCGGACACTGACATTGATGCCCAGCCACGCTTCGACGCGTCGCTCTCCTTGTTGCACGTCCCCGCCCGCAGGCGGTGCTCAAGGTGCGACTGCCCATCGAGGGTGAGTCGGAGCACAACGAGCACCTCCACCCTGGCCAGCCCCTCACCGCCCCCGTCTGGTCTCCCGCCGCCGCCAGCACCCCCACTGCGAGCCCAGCCCACGCCAGCACTGCACCGCAGCAGCGGCAACAGCGGATCGCGAGCGCGCCACCCTCTCGTGGCCCGGCCGCCGCCATGAATCACATCGTGCCGCTGGCGCGCGCGCCGTCGGCTTCCCTGCCTTCCAGCAACGGCGCCGCCGGTCACGCGGCGCCCGCGAGGCCAGCGCAGGCAGCTCGCCCCCCGCAGCAGGAGCTGCGCCCGCCGAGCGAAGCGCAGGAGGAGGACGGCGGAGAGGAGGAGGGCGTGGTGTGCGAGGAGTGGCGGCCTGGCCCGAGGTGCTTCCCGCAGGAGCCCATGTTCGTGCCTCGCGCTGGAGCCACGCGAGAGGACGACGGGTGGATCATCGTTGGCGTGCACAACGCCGAGACGATGCGCGGGGAGATCGCCATCCTCGACGCGCAGAGGTGAGTCGCTCGCGTCGGGCTTTGCGTGGCCGTGGTTGAGCCGGTTCACCTGCTGATCATCGCGCCAAGTGCTTGCGCTTGTCCCGTCGGTCCCGCAGGCTGAGCGAGGGCCCAGTGGCGGTGATCCACCTGCCGCACGCGCTGCCCACGGGGCTGCACGGCACGTGGACGGACGAATACCTGGGGCCGGACCCTCACGACCCCTCAGTACCCGCCTGGCGGACGCCGCACAGGATACGCGAGCTGTGAGGCTCTGCGCGGTGTGAGGTGGACCCCGCGCTGCTGCGAGGTGTGGGGCGGGCCCGCACCCTGCGGTGGTGCGACTTGGTGCTCCAGACCAGTGTGGTTTTGAGGCACTGGCTGTAGTGGCGGCACACTACATCCAGTGCTTGGGCTGGACAGGCACCCAAGAGCAGGGGTGGGATCGACGGTGCTGAGAGGGCACTGCAGGATGGCTCTACTCTCTGCGGTAGTAGTAGGGTCAAGAGCTCCTGGGGTGAAAGGGAAGCGAAGCACTTGCAGGTGTACAAGGTGAAGGGAGGGGACGAGCAGAGAAGGCCGCGCGCGGTTGGCTGTGCAGGCCCCCTTGGTTTGGTTGCTGCTCCTGGAGGCAACGGCGTGCTTACCCACCTTGCCCCGGGGCGCGCACCATTCCATGCGAGTCTGGCGCGCACATGGTGCCTGCAGCGCGCGGCTCTTCTCCTCCGCTCACCCCCTGAAGTGTGTTTGTTTCATTCGCGGGTGGGATTCTGCTTTTTGTGTGGCTGCGCTCGTTTGATCGCGTCGTTCGCGGGTGCAGCAACATTGTCGCAGCACATTTGCAGGTTGTGTGATGCCCTTGCCTCAGTCCCTGCTGTCTTGTTCCTCATCCATCATCGCCATGCGCGCGCCACGCCTGGCTGCGCCTACAAGAGCCTTAAGAGGGAACTTTGTCTTTGCATGGAATGCTTTTGCATGGCGCGGTGACACCGGAGAGGTGCGGCTGCCCCCGCAGAGTGGCTCTGATTCATGCGCCGGAGCGATGAGTGGAGTGTTGAGTGGAGCGTTGTGGGAGCGTTGTGACGTGTCGTGTTGGACAGCGTTGTAGCGGACGGACAATCGCCAGACTCGTCGTTATCTTGCGGGGGGCGGTGCGCCGGAGTGATGGCGTCGTGTACTCAATCCTGCTGTGGCCTGCGCCATCGCCTGTGGTGCGCCATATCTTGCCTTCCTGCTGCTGGTATGCTTTTGCGGCGTGCTGCGTGCTGCAAACATGCGCGTTGTGCGTCGTGAGGGAAGGCGGGACGAGGAGCCCGCGCCTGCTGAAGCTCTGCACTGAACTCAGCTGCAGCAGACCAGTCACGCAGCGCAGGATGGCCGTGTGCGTGTGCAGCTTTGGCGCCCGGGGTTGGGTGCCCCACGCGCGCGATCAGACCGGCGGCTGGGCCCCCCCCTCTGCCGCCCATCGGGTCAGGGAGGGCAGTGAGGGCGTCAGGAGGAGATCAGCTCCTCTCCTGCTTCTCCTCCTCCTCCACTGACTCGACCCCCATGCAAATCACTCTGCCCCAGCGGTGGGAACGAGAGCAAAAGCGATATCATCAGCTATACGCATCACGCTGGCAGCGAGCGTCCTGGCGCCATGGGCTGCGCGCAGTCGCTGCCTCTTGTGACCACGACGGACGCGCGACTGCCGGTGAAGCAGCACCTGCGCGCAACGTACGCGCACACGGCGACGCTCTCCCCCCAGGCGGAGACCGAGCTGCATGGCGGGTCGCGCGCTGCAGGAGGCGCAGCGCGGGACCCAGCTGCTGGGCAGCAGCACGACCTGGTGGTGCTGCATAGCCCAACAGGTGCGCAGACGCAGCAGCGTTGCTTCATCTTGATGCAGCGAAGCGATGCGCCGCGCTTTGGTGCGTGCCCTGACCTGGCGAGAGTGCGATGGAGGCATCCCGGATGCATTGCGCTGTCCTCGCTACACACTCTGCTCGGAGCAGGCGCGCAGTGGGCGGCTTCGCTCATCAGCGAGCTCGAGGGCAAGCACGATGTCGCGGTGTGGTGCCCGTCCGAGCAGCACAAGCAGCTGACGGCGATGCACAGGTGGGGCAGGGGCAGGCGCTGGAGCTCCTCCAGCGCGCTGGCACAAGACTGTGCACGTGTGCATCCATGGGGCCAGCGCGCAGGGGGCCACCAGGGGCCAGTGATCGCGACGGGTGGTGGCGGCTGGGCGTGCGCACGCAGGGTGAGCAGCGTGCCGGGCGGCCACTCGGAGATCCGCCCGATGCGGGAAAGCGTGCGGCCGGCGGCAGCAGACATCAACGTGGGCCAGGTGGCTACCATGCTCTCCAACTCCGCGCTCGGGCTCATCGTGGTGGTTTCGGCAGGTGTGTGCGGCGGTGTGGGAGGGGTAGGTACGGGAGCCAACGGCAGGTGTGGGCTCCCGCCATTCTGCCGCGCCCCTCAGCCAAGGGTGTGCCGTGCCCACACGGTCGTGATCTACCAGCGCTGAACACGGCGTTGCTCTTTGCTGCAAAGGGAAAGGCTGGTCGGAGGGGAGGCAGTGGGCGGTTGGCCTGCGGCGGTTTGTGCAGCGGACACACCCACCCACCACAGAGCTCACTCACCTCAGCTGGCACGTGAAATGCAATATTAGTGCACAGCATGAACAACAGCAGCAGGCGTTGTTTCGCTGACAGCCAGTCTTGTGGTCACCGCCAGGGTGGGCAGGCCTCACGCATCAGTCATCCCCGCGCCGCATGATGTGCAGCATCTCGTCATCCACACACGCTGCAGGCAACCGCACACTTGCACGACTATGTGGATGCACAATCGGCCTGGGCTCTTCAGGCCGGTGGCTCACACCCCCACAGTGCCCTAGCCCCCCGCACCCGCTGCTGAACTCACCCATCACCATCTGACTTCACCACCGCTATCACACCTAAATATCACTATCGCCGCAGGCTCCACATGGGACGACAGCCTCCTAGCCTGCCTACGCCACCCCTCCTGCAAGGACCGTCCGCTCCTCCTCCTCCACGCACCAGAGTCCTGCCCCGCCCCCGGGCTCACCGACTGGCCTTCCGACATCCAGCAGCTGCTCCTCACACGCAAGATCCCAGGCCACACCTTCATCTCACTCTACGCCGAGTACGGCGCCGCCGTGGCGCTGGCCCGGCTACGTCAGCTCAAACAGGCAATGGCGCCCGCCGGAGGCAACAACCAAAGCAACCACAACACCAACCACAGTGCCAGCAGCAGCAACGCAAACACCGCCCGGAACAGCGCGCAGCTCAAGCGGCCGTCGCCCACCGCCGCAGCCGCTGCAGCAGCAGCCGGTGGCGGCGGCGGGGCGGTGGTGGTGGCGGAGTCGCCGCAGCTAGGACCCCGCAGCAGCCAGCCGGTGCAGGCGAGGAGCAATTCGGCCACCACCTCGGCGTCACAGCCGCAGCAGCCGTTGGCGTCCAGCAGCCCTGCTGCTGCTGCTGCAGCAACCACTACGGCGACCAACACAGCGGCGCCGAGTGACGTGGCGGTGTCGCTCGTCACGCGTGGGTCGTCTGCCACTCTCACAGGTGAGTAGTAGTGATGATGATGATGAGGAGGAGGGGGAGGAGCAGGAGGAGGAGGAGGATGACAGATGGGCGAGGGGGGGTTTTAGTAATGCAATGATGAGGACGCGGAACAGGAGGAGGACGACAGGTGGGCGAGGGGCCGTTAGAGCATGAAAACATGATGGTGAGGAGGAGGGCAGGTGGGCACAAATGCCCCTGATGCTGTGCATGCATGCCACCTCGCAAACACCATCACGCGACAGGAGCGAGCCGTAACAGCGGGACGCTCCACGCCAGCACGCCCGTTGCCACCACCACCACCGCCGCCGCCACCACTGCCGCTGCTGCTGCTGGGCCGCACGCAGGGGGCTCCGGAGAAGGCTCCCCCGCTGGCAGCCAACAGGCCAACAAGCCACCAACCACAGCCACACCTCCTCCTGCCACCGCCACCACCACCGTTGCAGCCGTCGCGGCGAATTCAGTGGGCGGTAGCCCACCCGCCTCTGCATCCGTCACCGCTGCAGCCACCCCTGCAGCTGCAGCCCCTCCCCCGCAGTCGCCACAGATAGGCGGTGGCGTGGGTGGCGGTGGTGCGGCGACGGGCACGGCGCAGCTGCCGCCTGGCATCGTGAGCCCGTGGCAGGAGATGCAGGCCCGGTTGCAGGACCTGCACCAGGCTGCCCTCCAGCTGCAGCAGCAGCAGCAGGGTGATGGCACGCCGACTCAGCAAGCACACAGTAAGGCGGCGGCGGTGCCGGCAGTAGCGCCGGGGGCGGAGGAGGGACAGGGCGAGGGCGCAGGCACAGGCGCAGGCACAGGCGCCGGTCCAGAGGAGGTGGCGGCGGCAGCGGCGGCACTGCCGCGCACGCTCTGGCCCGGCAGCAACGCCCCGCCCGCCGTCGTGCTGGCCGTGCACCACCCTACCATGCTCAGCCCTGCCGTTGATATGGCGTTGGCGCTGGCCCCCTTGCTCAACATTTGCCTGGTGGACGGGTGCAGCATCCTCTCCAACTCCCACCACCACCACCACCACCACCACCATCACCACCATCGGGGTCCGACCTCGGGCCGCCACACTCTCCACGACCTCAAGAGCCTCCGTACCGAGCTGTTGGAACACACGCTGGCCCTGCACGGTGGGCCGCAGCCCCACCAACACCACAGCAGCAACGGCGGCAGCGGCGCCGCGCGCCCCACAGCCGCGGCGGCGGCAGCCTCCCAGAATGGCGGGGGGGCGAGTCCGCTGGCGAATGGTGGCGGGGGCAGCACGCCCGCCGCGCTGCTGCTGCCGCCGCTGCCGAAGGGCGGTCCTGGCAGCCTGCACGTGCGTACCAGTGCGCACAGCAGCGGGAGCCACGCGCAGCCGCCGCCGCTGCCGCCGTACCCGCAGCAGCACCACACAGTGAGTGGGCTGCAGTCCGGCGGCTCTTCCGCGACCGCGGCGGGGAGCACCCGGCACCAACCACACGGGCTACAGCAGCACTTTGCTGGTGGTGGTGGTGGTGGTGCTGCTGGGCACATATTCCTTGGCGGCGGCGGCGGAGGAGGAGGAGGAGGAGGAGGAGGGGGAGGGGATGATGAGTCGTCTCTTATGATGAGCACCAACGGCAGCCAGGCGTACTGGCAGGTGCACAACCCACCCGCCACGCCGTCTGCGTTGCTGGCCGGGGCCGGGGCGGGTGGCGGTGGCGGTGGCGGTGTGGCGTTCCCTGCGCCGACGTCCGGTTCGATTCAGAACGGCGGTGCGGTGGGGTCGGGTTCGCCGAGTGTCGGCAGCAGCACGGGCCAGCTGCAGCTGCTGCAGCAGGAGGCTCTGGACGCCGTGCATGTGCTGCGCTCCACGACTGCTGGTGCTGCGTCCATGGGGCAGGCGGGAGGGTCACGTCCGGGGAGCCTGGTGCTGAGGTCGGGCAGCGGCAGGGGCGGAGGTGGCGGTGCGGGTGTGGGGATGCTTGGGGGAGGGGCCGGCGGCAGCAGCAGCGGTGTGGCTGTGCCCGGTGGGGTGGGTGCGGGGGCGGGGATGGCGCAGGGGTGGCCGTTGCGGCCGGTGCTGCCTGTGGGTGGCGGGGTGGGCGCGCGCCACTCGCGCTCGCAGTCGGTCGGCGCGATGCTGGGCTGGTCTGACAGCGCGCACAGCGTGGTGGCGGGGGGCATGGGCTTCCACGCGCTAGCCGCCAACGGAAAGGCGCACGCGCTGCTGCAGTCGCAGCAGCAGCAGCAGCAGGCTCCGTCGCAGGCGGCAGCGGTGTCCAACGGTGGTGGTGGTGCGGCGTTGGCGGTGGAGGTGGAGACGCCGCCTCTGACAGCTGGGGCGCCTGGCGAGCCGCTGAACCCGTTTGCCAGTGCAAAGAGCCTGGCTGGGGGCCTGCTGGGCCATTCCTCGTCGCTGAGGCTGCCGAAAGCGTCCGGTGGCAGCCTGCAGGTGCCTCTGGCGGCCCCGGGGCTGGCAGGGGTGCCTGCAGGGCAGCTGCAGGGCGGCGGCGGTGGCGGGGAGGGCGGTGTGGAGCCTCTGCCATTCCCTGTGGTGCAGACGGGGAGTGCGGAGGCGGTCAAGGTGGTGGGCGGGTGCGTGCACTACGTGCTGTTCACGGGGTACGGGACGGCGAGCGCGCACGCGGGGCTGGAGGTGCAGCTGGTGATCAAGGTGAGAGAGCGCTTGGTGGTGTTGTGGTCTGTTGGCAGCTGGAAGGAGACAGGAGGGGCGCCGCAGCAGCGCAGCAACAGCACGGGGAGGTGGGCAGGTGTGATGGTGGTGGTTTGGTCAGGCCACAGTTTAGGCTAATATGCGGCTGCCACCGTGTGGTGGATGCAGGGAGGCGCTCGGCTGCACATGGTGTGCGAGGCGTCGTTCAACATGCTGCGGCCCGACACGCGCAACTGGCAGCTGGGCCACGACGAGGCGGGCAGGATGTCGTCGGCCTGGTTGCAGCGGCTGCTCGTCTACCCAGACCACGTGAGCGCTCTCGATTGCTTACTTGCTCGCTTGCTGTCCTCGTTGTCAGGCCCCTCCTCGGGTGTGTTGGCCTGACTTGCGAAGTGCCTCTCACTCGGCGGTGGCGGTGTACCTTGCTCTCCTTTCGACTCGCAGATGGACCCGTGTTTGGCAGAGCTGTCGCGCCGCATCGTCGACCCTCACCCGGATGTGATCGCCCTCTCGCCAGCCTCGCCATCGGGCTCCAGCGCATCCGCCGCGTGCCCCGCTCCGCACAGCGGGACGATCGGCAGCCCCACCAAGCCCCACGCGGCGGCGGCGAACCACGGCGAGATTGGCGGCTGGAGCAGCAGCAACGGTGGTGGCGGCGCTGCTGCCGCCAGTGCCTTCGCACCTGCCGCAGCAACGTCCGCTGGGGCAGCGCCACGCAGCAGCGCGCCGCGTGGTGCATCAGGTGCGGCCCCACCGCAACCATCGCGGCTCGGCGGGCGCGCGAGCCACGCTGCGGGCGGCGGCGGCGGGGAGATCGGGTCGAGCGAGCGGCTGAGCGGCAGCAACCATTCGCACCATTCGGACGTGAAGATGAAGCTGAGCGCTCCGGGGAGTGGCGGCGCCAAGATTCCCTTGGTGGCCAGCGCGACGGCCACGCCCGCGTGACCACGCACGGCGACGGATTGCTATTGGTTTGCTGCGCTCCCGGAAGAACTGTCGTAGAGTAGCAACGACCGGCAGCCCGCTCACGAGCAAGCAGGCGCCTCTCTCTCTTTTTTGCATCGTCCTTGTGCGAACCGTGTAGATCCACAGAGCAGGTCCATGCCGCGGCCTCTGGGACGACTGCGCTGACCTGCGCTTCAGGCAGCCCTAAACAGACAATCTCTAGCAGGAGATGGTGACCTGATGGAATTGCTAGATGATGCGCGCACCCTTAAGAGGCCAGCGCTGCTCTTTGACAAACTAGCCCATGTTTGTTCAAGGGAAGCGGTCACTCTTGTACAGCACGCCGCCGCACACTCACTTTGTGCGGACGTGAGTGCCAGAAGATGTGTGGTTGTGTGTGTACCGACCTCACACTCCATAATGCGGCCCCCGCCGTGTGGCCGGTTCGTTGCTGTGACTCTTGCCTGGCAAGAGGGCTTTTGCGTTCGTAATGCTGGGGAGAGGGGACGGGTGCGTGGGCGGAGGGACAACTCTCAGCTTCGCGGGGGGGGGCGGATGGCGCTCCCATTGCTTCTCAGCATTTGCACATTTGCCTGGCGCTGCGCACTCCGGGGCTTGGTGCGCTCTTGTTTGCATTGCACCCACCCGGGCATCCATCATCGTGACGGGGCCTGGGGCGGCTCACGGGAAGCGGGACGTAGCTCTGGGTGCGTGCGGAGGCCAGCGGATAGATTTGTTTGGTTGCACTTGTCGTCAAGCGCGGCAAGCGGGGAACTGGATCTTCCTTGACTCGTGCGCAGCAGTGCCATGCTATCTTGGTGGGTGGCAGGGGAGGTGGTGCGTGCTGGGGCTTCTTGCAGGTTGGTGGTTGTTGCCTGGGTTTACTGCTGCTGACGAGCCACTCGGCTCATGAAGGACCTATGTGGGGGACCGTGGAACGCAAGGCCAATGCGCCAACCTGCCATGACACCGCGTGAAGTGATCCCGATTGCCTCAACCCGTGTCCCTGTTTTGCACATACATTGAAGATAGAGGAGTGGCGCATAGCCCACAGGACAAAGTGTGCTTAGCGAGCGGGCTCGTGACACGTGCTCTGCAAGCAGCTGCCTGGCCTGAGGAGCTGCTTTTGCTGGCGCGTGCAACGCGTCGCTGTGCCTTTGGCGGCAGCACTGACAACGTCTAAGGATCGCGCACAGCAGGCCCACAGTCTGGCAGCTGGCGCTCACGGGCTTTGCAACTCGTTGGCAGCAACAACTGCAGCCACAACGCGAGCACAACAGTGCATCTCAACCCGGCACAGCACCAACCCCTTGAGCTCGCTTCTACTGCAAGCTCATTGGCGCAACCCCGTTCGCAACCTGCTGCTGTTGCTGCTGTTGTAGTAGCATCCGCTGTAGCTGCTGCTGCTGCTGAAGCGCCAACCCCGGGCTCCCTGTCATGAGACCACCAGGTAGCCCGGGGGGCCTCCCAGCCTGTGGGTTGCCTGGGGAGAACGGCGCCGCTGGCACGCCAGGCTGCATCTGCTGCTGCATCTGCTGCTGCTGCTGAAAGGCTGCCTGCTGCTGCTGCTGGAAGGCCGCGTTGTAGGGCTGAGGCGTGCCCGCCACCCCGCCCCCACCCGGCGGCGGCTGGTGCGCTAGCTGCTGCTGGTACTGCTGCTGCGGCTGCAGGTGCGGCTGAGGCGGGAGCGCGTGCGGGCTGGGGCTCAGTGCAGGCGAATGCCGCTGCTGCTGCATCAGCTGCTGCTGCTGCATGAGTTGCTGCTGCATCAGCTGCTGCTGCTGCTGCTGCTGTTGGTGCTCGAACCCTGTTGCAATCACCCCCATCGCCGCCGCCCGCCCGCCGTTGGGCGCCAGGCCCTGCGGCGAAGCCGCCGCCATGGGCCCCGCAGGCACTTGCGCCGCGAATCCATTGTTGCCGGCGGTGCTGCTGCTGTTGACGTTGTTGCCTGCGGAGCGGGCGGCTGCGGCGGCCGCTTTCTGCGCCTTTGCCGCGGCGTGGTCGCTGGTCATCTTCTCACACAGCGCGTTGGCTTTCGGCAGCGCGACGGAAGCCACAGTGAGCAGCGCCAGCTGGGCTAGCATCTCGAGGCGCTGTATGCTGAGCTCTGCGCGGCGGGACTCCTCGGCGGCGTCGGTTGGTGTCGGTTGGGGCGGTTGTTGGGCGGCGGCGGCGGCGGTTGGTGGTGGCGGTTGGGCGGAGGAGGATGGGGGTGCATCGAGGTCCATGGGAGTGGTGGTGGTGGGAGGTTGGCTGGGGCCTGCCTGTGGGTCGAGCGGTTGGTGTTGCTGCTGTGGTTGCTGTGGCTGGGAGGAGGATGCGGGGGGCGGTTGCGGTGTGCCGATGGCGTCGAGTGGCTGCTGCTGTGATGGTGGCTGCTGCGGCGGCGGCGGCGCTTGTGAGGAGGGAGGGAGCGGACGCATGCTGCGGCAGGCTGAGAGCACGTCAAAGGCGAAGACAGCCTCCTGCGCAGCACAGTGAGTGCAGGTTGCACAAACGGTGGAGCAAACCATGCTGCGCGAGCAGGCAACAGACGGCTTATGTGAGGGCAACAGACGGGTAAGCAGCGGTGCGCTGACAAGGAGCCGGTGTACTCACTATGCAGGCAACTAAACCTCCACCCTGCATGCAGCTGTGTAAGCCCTCATCCAAGCCCTCACCTGGACCTTGTCCGGCACCAGTCGCGCCAGCCCCTGCCACACCCAGGGCGGGGGGGAGCTGGCGGGTACCAGCACCATGGGCGCTTGAGGCGTGGCGGGCAGGGTCGAGTCCCACGCGCCGGCGTTGGCCTGAGGTGCACGCGGGCAGAGCACGGGCATCATCACATCGCACGCTAGGAGGCGCGCTACGCTTGCGGTGGTGGTGCCGGTGTGCATGCCGTGTGTATGGTGGGCGTCCCAGCAGACAAGTCTTCTGCAAGACGGACTGAGTTTGTTTGGTGTGGAAGGCGCACTCACCACCAGGCGGTGGCACGCCTGCACCTGCTTGTGACGCGCCCAAAACAGCACCTGCTTGTGACGGTTTCCAAACAGATGCACAGCCCCTCACTCACCACGAGGCGGTGGCAGGCCTGCACCAGGTTCTGAATCTCCACCAGTGGCTGCGGCACCCTCTCGGGCTTAGGCTGCTGCGGGCGGGGCGCCTCTGCAGCAGCACAGAGGAAGCGACGCAGGCAACGCGGGCAGCAGGCAAGCACGTGGTGAGCCTTGGTGAGCCGCAGGGTGTAGGAGCACGTGGCTCCACATGCTCCACTTGCTGCTGCACACAACAAGCCCTGTTCCGCATACACCAGTTGCAAGCGTAGCCACCTTTTGGGCATTGGCGTAAACTTTGCTTTTGGCGAAAGGGCCTGGCGATCTTTTGTGACGGCTGCAGCATCCTGATGCCTGTCATGAACGCCATGCAATGATGAATAACCATCCCACTCCCTGGTGGACTCACCCTTTGGTTTGGCAGGTGTGATGACGCCCTTGTACTTGGCGTTGCCCTTGCGCTCCTGCTGACCTGCTGCCCCGGCCCCTTGCGCCCCGGCATACCCTGCATGATGGTGGTGGTGGGGAAGAGCGCAGGCACAGTACGAAGTGGGCCAAGGGCGCATGTTGCACGGCCTCGTGAAGCACCCCCTTGCCCACCCTCACCCTCACCGACCCTCACGCACCCACCCTCCAGCGCCACGTGCCCCCACTGTCTTCCCCGTCCCTGTCCTCTTCTTATGGCCCTGCCAGGCCTCCTGCCGCCCCCTGCCCTCCTCCAGAGCCTCCCTGTCCTCCCCCAGGCACCCTTCCCCTAGCAAGCCTCAACCCCCAACCTGCCCCCACACAGCACCCTCCTCTAGTCTACACCTGAAGGCGCCGCACCCTGTCCTCGCCCTGCCCTCCCCTCCCAAAGCAAGCCACGCACCCCAACCTGCCCCCACGACCTGGCACCCTCCCCCAGTTCTCACCTGAAGGTGCTGCCCCCTGCCCTCGCCCTGCCCTCCCAAAGCAAGCCACACCCCACCCTGCCCCCAAACCTGGCACCCTCCCCCAGTCCTCCTCACCTGAAGGTGCTGCCCCCTGCCCTCCCCCTGGCTCCACCACGTATCCCGCCTTGGCCAACAGCTCCTTCTTGAGCTGCTCTGGGTCCCTGCATGCGCACACCACTCGCCCAACCCGCCCCCTCGTTCGACGCACTGCAGGATGGACATCACGCCGTCGCCAGCCCTCTGTGGTGCGGTGCCGTCGACGTTTCACTGTGCTGCTCCCTGGTGCTGTGCCTCCCACCCCATTTCACTGCACAAGCAGTGGCTGCGTGGCGCCACCGGACTGGGCGTCTGCTCACTTGGTGACGAGGTTGGAGTAAAAGGGGTCCGACGAGGCAATCACCACCTCCTTGTCAGCGTCATAGTCCTGCGCCAGACACCAGTGCCACAGCAGCTGCACGCACTGAGTCCCCTGACCGCCGCCTGGATGGCGGAGCCGCAGGGTCCGGCTCTGCCGACGACTGCGCGCCCACCGCTGCTCACCTCCTCGCGCACTGAGCAGCTGTTCTTTGCGGGATCCGGGTTCAGCTCGCAGTACCTGCGCGCGCGGTGCACGCGTGGAGCTGCTGGGCCATTGATTGAGAACTCGATGCACCAAACTCGCGCCAAAGCTGCAGAGCCAGCACGCTCCGATGTGGTAAGGCATCGCCACTGCGCGCTGCTGGTGCTGCTGCGCACCATGGCGCGTTGTCGTCCACCGTGGTGCCTGGAGGCAGCCTTCGCCACTTCTGGCACTTGTCGCACTGCACCCAGACATCCTCCTGGATGGTCGGCAGTGGCAGTATCGGCGCCTCCTGCACGAAGGCTGCCGCCCTGCCGCCCTCTCGGCCTCCTCTTCCGCGCCCACGACCTCGGCCTCGGCCTCGCCCCGCGCCTGTGCCACCAGGCGGAGCCATGGCGGCCTTACGATGCACTGCTCTACTGCTGCTTCACCTCCGTCGTGCTGGCTGAGTGGAAGGGGCTCCGTGCGTGCGGGCCGATTCGGGATCTGCTGTGCCAGCGCCCTGTGCAGCTGCTCATGCGCTGTGGGGCAGGGCTATCGCTCTGACTAGTGTGTGTGTCCCTACTCTGCGCGTGGGGCACTGCAGGAATGCCAGACCTGCCGACGGCGCACGGCGAGGGTTGCGCATTTACCCTGGGTCGATCGCTTGCGCCTGAGGAGCCGTTGCAGCAGCAGCTCGTCACAGGGCCAGCAAAGCCAGCCAGGAGCATCCCAGCAGGAGCCACGTGCATGCTTGGGCTCAGCAGCACGGCACCGCCCCTCCGCCACGCCCCACCACGATGGCCTCCCACCGGCACTCCGCACGTGCTTAGCGGACGGGCGCCGACAGCTCAGGGTCGAACTTGGTGCCCTGGGCGCGCGCCTTGGCGCGGCGGTAGCGGATGAGCGGCAGCAAGTGGTGCGAGAGCGTCTCCAGGCCCCACTGCTCCTTGGCGTAGTCGGCACCAATGTCCTGCGCAACCATTCGCAACGTCATCACCACAGCAGGCACAATGGTCAAGCATAAGCCTGTGCATTGAAGCATAAGCCTGTGCATTGCTACAAGGTGCTGTGCCCACGCCCAAGTGATCAGGCTTAACCCCACTGCTCGCGAGCACAGATGGAAAGGTGCGGCCCACCCCAGTCCACCCCACCCACCCCACCGCAGCCAACGCACCTCGAGGGTGATGTCCCAGTCCTCGAGGTTGTTGGTGGTCTCCCAGTCGATCTTCTTGAAGAGGATGGGGTCCATGTGCGCAATCACGCCGTGCGGCAGGTCCACGCCAAAGTGCTTCTGCAGGTGCTTGAGCTGCGCCGCCAGCGTGAGCGCCCACAGCTCCTCCTCCTCGGCGTCGTCCAGGGAGGCCTCCAGCTCAGCCACCTCGGCCAGCTCCAGGTCCAGCAGCTCCTGCGAGGGAAGCGGGCGAGGGTCACACACATGGGCAATGGCAAGGATGAGACAGGTCGATGCACACCGGATGCCCCACACTGGAGGGGAGCACCCGTCGCTGTGCGGCTAGCATGCGCAAGGTGGTGAGGATTAGGATGGGAGAGGAGCAATGGAAGGGAGCACCCGTCGCTGTGCGGCTGGCAGGCGCAAGGCGGTGAGCGGGCACAGGCCGCCTTGCTCGTCGCACAGCAGCAGCAGGGCGGTGCGGTTCAACCAGAGTGGTGCAGCAACAAGGGCTCACCTGGGTGAGTGCGGGGTACTGCAGCTCCTCAATCTCCACGTTGGTGGCGTCACCAAGCACTGCGGACGCGCGGGAGCACGGCACACCACGGCACAGCTCTCAGTTGCGCAACTGCCACGGAGCGTGGATGTGCGACGCCATATCTCCCCTGCCGCGGAGCACGGAGTGCCCGGCGGGGTATGGAGGCTATGCAGACAATGATGAGCACAGGCGTTCACGCACGTTGGTGCTTCTTGGCCACCACGTAGGCGGCGTAGGGCGAGTCCTTCTCCGCCGCCGCCTTCTCGGCAGCCAGCGACGCCGCCTGAGCAGCAATGGCCTTGGTGCGCTCAGCCACCTGCGCCACACACGCGGCGGCCACACGCACCCCACGTGCACACCCTCGGTATGCCGCTGCGCCCCGGCCCGCACCCCCTTGCGCACACGTGCCTCGCTGCCGTTCGCCAGCTGCTGCCCCTTGCCCTCTACTATCAACCCGCTTTCCAATCGCAACAGCAAACCGCGATGGCGGGCGCCGACGGCAGTGCTGACGGGAGCTGCTTGGAGCGTTCATCCCACCGTGGCCGCCCACCTGCTGTGCGGGCGTGGGTGGGCTCTTGAGGTTGTACCCGGCGGCCGCCGCCGCCTTCTCCTGCGCCTCGAGCTTGGCGGCCAGCGCCATGCCCTCCTTGTACATGTAGCGGTCGGGCGTGTACTTGTGCTCGGTGATGGCGCGCACCTGAGGGGAGGGGTGGCAGGGACGGGGCAGCAGCACGGGGCAGCAGCAGGGCGCAGCACGCGTCAGGGCAAGGTGTGGTGAGCCGAGGTGAGCGCATCCACCTGGCGTGCAGCCTGCAGTGGCGCGAAACGTGACATGCGTGCTGCATGTTCTCGCCTGTGCTTCTCAGGCTCTCGCTGCTTTCTGTAATTGCAGCTGCACCCGCAACAGTGCCAGCCAGGCGCCACACCTGTGCGCTGAGTGGCTTGGTGCTAAGCCCTCAGTCTGCCCCACCACCTGCCTTTCGTCACCACCTGCCCTCACCTGTGCGCTGAGTGGCTCGCTGCTTGCGCCCAGCGCCGTCAGCTCAGGGCCCAGCAGCTCCTTGAGAGCAGCCTCAGGGCTGTCCAGCTTGGCAGCCACAGCCGCGCCCTGCATGACGAAACAGCAGAGCAAGGATGCTGAGGAAACAGCAGCAGAACCAGCGTGTGTGCACACTGCGGTCGCTATGCAGCAGCAACACGCTCTGCCAGGGCTGAGCAGCAGACTGCTGGCAACATCAGTGCAGCAACACCAGGTGGACGCTAGACCACATCAACAACATCTATGCCAGCAAGCGAATGCTCAAAGGTGGCAAGATGGCAGCGGCGCTCACCTGTGCCTCGGCCTCAGAGGCGGGCAGCTCCTCCTTGACGCCCTCGACCGTCTCGCGCATGAGGAAGAAGTTCTTGAAGGCGGGGCCCTGGTGCACGCGCTCGGCCAGCGTCTTGGGGCCGGCACCGGCGGCACTCAGCAGCTCGGCGTAGGCCGGCGCCACGTGCTGCGCGGAGCAGGTAGAGCAAGTGTGGGCGCAGGTGGACGACAGGGGGGCCTGGCTAGCTGGATGTGTGAGCCCTGCCTATGGGCCTGCTTGTGCCTCTCTTCCCACAGCTGCGGCCCGCACACGGCCCTCTGTTGGCCTGGCGAGCTGTTGGCCTGACGAGCTGTTGGCCTGACAAGCTTCCAAAGCGCTGGCCAGCATGCTCAGTGGGCCTTAACACCACCACGCCCCTTGCGCTCACCTCGAACTTGGAGGCCAGCTGCGCGTCCACCAGCTTGAGCGGCACGGCGGCCAGCTCTGGCGACACGAGCACCTTCTTGGCCCAGTACTTGACGTAGCGGTCGTGCACCTCGGCGCGGCGCGCTTGGAGCACGCGCGACGCAACAGCCTTGCTCACGTACTGCGCACCGCATGGCATGGCAGGGAGTTCCGGCGTCACACCATGGTGTGCCTGTCTTCGCACGCACCCATGCCCTCACCCCAAGTCTCCCAAGGCCCGTCATCCCTCCACCACTGCCAACCACCAACTGCATCTCTGGCCCCTCCTCACCTTGAAGCCATCGAGCGCCTTGCCGCCCTCCACCACCACCGCCTTATCGGCCAGCGCCTTGGCAACCACGTCCGACACGTCAGCGCCCAGGTCCTTGACGGACGCCGGCACGGACGGCACCTGCAAGTGGCCACACACCGCACCCTTGCTGTTCTGTCCCCTACGCCAGACAGGAGGCTGTGCTGCTGCCCTTCAGCCGGCCTACACACAGTCAACCTGCCCAGTGAGCGCCCCGTTTGTCAGCAGCAGCTGCAGAGAACTGCTGCATAGCTGCTTTCAGCACATGCTGCAGGTCCCCGCGCACTGCTGCGTCGCATTCAACTGCTGGCCTGCAGCCCCAGCGTGTCCGTCCACAGCCGCCGCTGCTGCCCTGGCCTGCAGCTCTGAGCGTCCGACGCGGCTCCTCCCCGAATGACTCTGTGTGGCTGCTGCAGCTGCACTGGCCTGCAGCCTGCGCTTGGACTGGCCTGCTGTAGCTTTCCCCCTGCTGTGCCCCGCTGCGGCTGCGTTGCTGTGCCCCGCTGCGGCTGCGTACTGACCTGCAGCTTGCGCTTGGGCTCCAGCGCCTTGAAGTACTTGTCCGTCACGCCCTTGAGGCTGTCCAGGGGCACCGACTTGCCGTACGACCACGCCGGCAGAGCCACAGGAGACAGCGCCTGCATGGGCACGTCATGGAAGCCAGGGCCTGAGGGCGGCCCTGCCGTGTGTGGGACTGACTGCAGAGCTACGCCCGCTGCGCCATTTGAGCTGCTTTACGAAGGAGATCCAAGGGCGCACCGCTGCTGGGCTCTCCTTGGCGACCGCCTCGGCCTCCTTCTTGCGCTGCGCCCACCAGGCACTCTTCTGCGGACGAGGACAGGGCAGCGTGATCATCAGGTGGAGCAAGGATCATCCACCACCCATCCGCCCCATAGGCTGCTGCTCCTGCTGCTGCTTCTGCTTGCCTTCTCGACGGCGTCCGCCGCGCGCCCAGAGAGCACGCCGTCAAAGAAGCGAGGCACGTCGCCGGCCTTCAGGGCCAACGCGCGGAAGTTGGGCACCGGCGCCGCCAGGTCCTCAAAGGTGCGCGGGTTGTGATACTTGAGGTACGGCTGCGTGCACAGGAGGCGGTGTTGAGACGGTGAGTGTGCGAAGGCCACCGCAGCCTGCGGCAGGAGTCGTGCCGGGCCCTGCGTTCGGCGCTGCGGCTGCTCCCGGCTGCGGGCGCGCACCTCGTTCTTGCCGTCGCCGATCTCCTTGTAGGACTGCAGCAGCTTGAGCAACTGCGCGGTGCCGGCGGCCTGCGTCTTCCAGCTCTCGAGCACGGACGGCGCCTCGCCCTTGATCGACTGCGCGGCACGGGCGTGACACCGTCGCCCTCGATCGCTGCAGCTGCCCTGCCCCACGCCGCGCCGAACGCAGGCTTCTGCTGGGGGGCCAAGGTGGAAGATCGACTTGTGATTGGGAGGCGCCTGCACTCACTGCCTTGGCGATGGCCACGTCCTCCGTGAACGCGATGCTCTGAGGCGCCAGGTAGTACCTGACGGAGCATTGCGCCACCGCAGGCAGCTCCTGCGGGCACGAGCGAACGACATCGCACGCTCCTGCTCGGCCATCCCACACGCTGCGCTGCCGCGCGCCTTGCCAGGCCGAGGACACGATGATGCGCGTCGTAAATCCTCTCGAGGCTGGGCAGGACTCGCTCTCCCGAGGAGCCTGCGGGCCGAGATGGATCGACTCGCGATGGATGGTGCCTCACCCTGCGGGAGCTTGCCCTGGCAGCCAGAACCCTCATCATCCTGCTCGCACTCGACGTCTGCTCGCAGCAGGATGGTGAGGAGCAGCGTGGACAGCAAAGCCCTAGGGTCTGCGTGGTGTTCCCGCCACAACTCGCTACGCCTGCGCAGACCTCGCTACTCGCTCGTCGATCTCTTTTCCAGGCCACCCCAAGCACCCAGCCACCACAGGCCATGGCTGCTCCTCCACTCCCCTGTCCTGCGCTGCTCGACGACGCGCATCCAGGACGCCACCTGCCGCCGTGAGCACACCACGACGACGCCACACGATGCAGCAAGACGTGAGTGCCATCTCAGGCGTGGATGGGGCGACGGCGCCTTGCACAGGGAGACGCCGTCGAGAATCTCGACCTTCTCCCCTGCAGCCTCGCCGTCGCTGTGCCCCACGAGGCTGATGGTGAGGTGCACTGCCGCCAGCAGCCCCAGATCACGTTGCTCTGGGTCGGTCTATCTGTGTGCGCGCAGAGAACACCAAGTTCGAGATGCGCAAGCGCCTGCGAGGACGTGCGCAGCACCGGCTACGCGCAAGGTGCACGCTCAGGAGGGCGCGCGCAAGCAGAGGTGAGGGTTGGCAAGCTTCTCGAGGGCAGCGGCGCTCGCGGCGGCGTCTTCGCCGTCGCCGCCGCCGCCACCGTCGAGCGTTCGAGAAGCGGCACAATAGTGCTGCACGCTGCGGTGGCTCCACACGCTCATGGGGCAGCTCCAGCGGCATGCATGCCAACTGTGGGCGCGTCTCTTGTGGCGTGTGCTGCACGCAGGCGAACGTCCCGCCTAAAGGCACGATCTGCGTGGAGATCACTGCCCATCCACGCCCGGGCGGTGATCTGACCTCACCGCCCAGTAGCGTGTTGCATGGCTCAGGTGAGACCCTGTCAGCCTGTGTGCTTGCCGCACACTGGGGCGTGCTCCTGGCGGGGGGCCTCATGAACTGCGCGCGCGTGCACGCGTCCAATGATTGAAGATTCCAACCGGGTAGTTTCTCAGAAAAACATTCGCAGACCCATCTAGAGCTCTCGCCCTTCGCCGGGCTTGAGAGCTGTTGCGGCTCCATCCTTCCTTGGATGTCTGAGGACCTTTGTGCGCGCGCGCACGGGGTCTACATCAGGCACGCTGGATGTATGCTTCCTTGACGCTGCTTCTCGCTCGCGTTGTGTTGACATGATGACCGCAGGCGGATCACCGAATGGATGGCTGATGTGGTGACAGCCCCCAAGTGGCAATGGCCTACGGCATGCGACCCGTGCGGCTCCTTCCAGGTGAGAACGGAGTGTCGGGTTCGTCAGACTTGTTGCGAGTCCCTAGCGTATGGCGTACCGAGCCACAAATTAGCTCCTGGCCTGCGATCGCCTGATTTTCAGGACGAGTCAGTGTGGC
>QAXK01000764.1:0-14352 GCA_004335735.1 Chlorella sp. KRBP
GCCTGTGCTGCGTGCCTGCAGCGGACCATGAGCGTGGAGCTGCTTATCTGCGGGCTCATCTTCACAGAGATAGTTCTCAACGTGCAGCTGGGCACGCACGGCCACGCCGTGCCAACACCAGCTGGATAGTAGTTGGCGGCACCTCAAGCTTGCCAAGCGTTGGGTACAGGCAGGATGTATTTCTTTTGGGCCCGTTTGCTGCGCAGCACACTGGTCGTTTGACAGTTGCTCGTTCCTCACAGGGGCGTCGCAACGAACTCCTTGTCGAGGTGTGCCTGACTCAGGCTGTCCCTGCGTGGATCTGCGCACATGTACCTTGTCCCATCTTGCCGCTCTGCTTCAACGAAACCTCTGTGCAGTATTTAGCAAGGTTGTTCGTTCGCCCGAAGCAGCCAGGAATACGAGCCAGCAACACAGCCACCTGCATGCATGCCGTATCACATCGTCACTCTCTGCTCCGCTCGGTGTGCAGCGGGCCTCCGCTAGACGCCGCGTGCCGCACGTGCATGTCATTGCCTGGCGCCAGCAGGCCCGCCTGCTCCGACAGCCTCAGCAGCTCCGTGGCCTCCGTCGCCACGTCCGCGCCTCCACCTCCTGTGCGCGCTGGCGATGCACGCATGGACGCGCCGTCGCCGCCAAGCGCAGGCCCCCCACCAGTGGAGGTGTAGGGAGTGCTGTCCCCAGAGCTGCGCCGCCGGCCGTGGTAGTGCCCGTGTTGGTGCTGGTGGTGCCTGTGGCTGCCAGAGCTGCGATCGTCATCGTCCGCATTCCCCGGCTCGGCCAGCAAGCCCTGCTGCTCACCAGCAAAGACCTGCACAGCAGTAGTGAACAGCCCGACACCAACGGCTTGCCAAGCAGCCGCTGCGAAGCATTCACGCCCTGCTACACCAGCCAGCCCACTCACATTCTCGAGCTCCACAACTGCCCGTCCCTTGGCCTCCTTGCGCGCCTCGCGCCTGGTGCTGGCAGCCGTCACCACGCACGTGGCCGCCAGCATGATGATGCCCCCAACCCACGTGGCCCACCCGGGTGCTGCCACCACGCCCGCCATCCACCCGATGAGCGTGCCGATGGCGGGCTCGAGTTGGAACGCCAGGGACACCTGGCCAAGGGCAGGGACGGCGGCACAGTGGGCTGTTATGCAAGCATCCAGGTGTTTGCACCCTGGCCAGGGCCTTTCGGCGGCATTCCCTCACCGTGAGAGGTGTGAGGTACCGTAGCAGGAGGTTGAATCCTGTGTGACCAACGATACCCGGGAACACGGCCAAGTACGTGATCTGCATTTGCCGGCACAGAAGCTTGCGAGTAGCTGAGGTCCCAGCACACACCCTGGCCAGCATACCGCCCCTACACCCTCCTGCTGCTTGCACTCACCCAGCCAGCATACCGCCCGACGCCCAGCCATCCCATCATGCCCCCCGGCCCGGATTCGAGGAGGCTGGCGTTCGAAAACGCGGCCGCTGACAGCGTGAGAAGCAGGCCAGCCAGCCCAGTCACGGGTGCGGCGTACACAAAGACAGGCATCCACTGGCGTAGGTTTCGGCCGGCCTGCATTCACCAGGGAGCATTCATTGGCACTGCTGCCGACAGCTCGTGGAGTGGGCCGCGAGGCAATGCGGCAGCAAGCTGGTAGCAAGCCGCGCGCGTCTGCACCAACCCGAAGGTGTGTGCTCACCAGTAGGTAGCCCACAAACACCACGGCGGCCAGCAGTGCTGCCATGTCCCCGGCCACTGTCACGGTGCCGTTCTCACTGCTGCCCTTTGGGCCCAGGGCCAGCAGCAGGCCTCCGCCAAATGCCACCACGCTCCCAAGGATCTCTACGTTGCTGATGGGCTGGCGCATCAAGAACGTCCCCAACGCAATGAGCACGGGCGCCGAGCACACAAAGATGAGCGAGTGGGCGAGGGAGGTGTGCTCCAGGCTCCAGACCCAGGCGCCAAAGTGCACAGTGAGGCACACGCCGCTGAAGCCAAGGATGCGCCAGCTCGCCAGCGTGCGCGAGCGCTCCTCCGGCCTCTGCGGCATGTGCAGCGGCACAGCGGTGCAAGTGTTTGGGGGGGGCATCCATGGCAGCACGCTGCGCAGAGCACGGATGGACATGCCACCTCACTGACCATCTGCGTGTTCCACTGCCAGACGGCGCCGAAGAAGAGAAGCACCGAAGCCAACTGGAGCCGCCAGGCTGCCAGCGTGATGGGCGGCACATCTCGCATCTGCTCAAAGACAGGACCCGCTGACGAGATGGCCAGCACCTGCAGGTGCAGAGCACCCACATATGTGGCAGCTGCCTGTGCGGGATCATGTGGGCCATCGTGCCGCTGCCTCAGCGCACCATGTCTAGCTATGGCAGCTGCCTGTGTGGAATATGTGGACCATCGTGCCGCTGCCTCAGCGCGTGCGCGATGTCAAGCTGCAGACTCACGGAGGCGGCCAACAGGGGCCACGCCAGCAGGGGCACGCTCCGCTGGGGCCGGTAGGGATTGTCCTCGGCGAAGGCATCGTGGTACACCACTGGCGGTGCCTCCAGGCGCATCCACTCTTCATCGCCCGGGGCATACTGGCGTGCTCCGCCCCCTGCGCGGGTGCCCGACATGCCGCCGCAGCGCGCTCACGGTGCACCTCTGCCGCCACAGGGCCACAGCGCCAGGTGCCACATCCTCTCACTGGAGCCACCGCCACGCGCTCTGCTGCTTCTGCCGTCCGCTCGTCCGTGGGCATGGACAATCAAGCCCCGACCTTTGGCGGCCCGCGAATCAAGGGCCCTGCGAGGCGCTGAGGCCTACTCTTGCACGCGTCCATGGCTTTCTGCGCTGCTCTGGAGGGCTGCATTGGCTTGCGCGCGTCTTCGTCCCTCACGAGCAGCAGCAGCGGCAGGCCAGCGTGCACAGCGGCGCACGCAAAGCCGGCCGCGTGCCGCAGGTCACTCGGGCGCAGTCGCACTGCCGGTGGCCGCCGCCACTTGGTGCACCTCCGGCCCGAAGGTAGCGCAGCGCAGAGGATGGCGGTGGCCGCTGGCGTGGCCGCTCTCGACAGCGGGCTCAAGACGCACGTCTACGACGAGCTCTCGCCGGCGGAGATCAAGGGACTGCTGCAGAGGCCCCGCATCGACTTCTCCTCCATCCTCAGCACGGTGCGTGGGCCATGATTCACGCAATGGCATGCCGTGTGCAGTGTGCCAATCCTCTGTGAGGGGCATATCACAGCTTGTGTGCACGCCAGCGCCGGGCAATCACGAGCATGAGATGAGGCGGGTGGCGGCGGCACCGACGGCGCGGCCACACCTGTGGAGCCAGCCTTGCGCATGCTGTCCATCCTTTCGTGCAGGTGGCACCCATCGTGGAGAAGGTGCGGGTGGAGGGCGATGAAGCGGTCAAGTTCTTCACCGCCAAGTTCGATCGCGTGCAGCTTGACAGCGTGTGCGTGCGCATCGAGGTGAGCATGTGCTCGCGGACGGTGTCATGTCAACTGATGGATGATGCGGGAGAGGCAGGCGGAGACAGTCGATGGTCAGCGACGGCTTGCTGCCTTTGCAATGCTGTGTGCAGGACCTTCCTGAGCCGCGGCTACCTTTGGACGTGACCCAGGCGTTTGATGTGGCCTACAACAACATCCGCGCCTTCCACGAGGCACAGCGCTCCGAAGCACTCGAGGTATCAGCAGTGGCTGCTTGCCCACCAGTCCAGCAGCCACCGCAGTCACCACGTGCTGGGCGCGACAGCAGGCGGGGCTCACTGGAGTCATGCTCGATTCCATGATGCCTTGCAGGTGGAGACCATGCCTGGTGTCAAGTGCCGGCGCGTCTCGCGGCCCATTGGGGCAGTGGGTGTCTACGTGCCGGGCGGGACGGCGGTGCTGCCCTCCAGCGCACTCATGCTCGCCGTGCCAGCTGCCATTGCTGGCTGCAAGACAATTGTGCTGGCCACGCCCCCACGCCCAGATGGGTCAATCACGCCCGAAGTGCTCTACTGCGCACGCAAGGCGGGCGCGACGCACATCCTCAAGGCGGGCGGCGCGCAGGTGCGGTGCGCGTCTGAGAAGGACGTCTGCAACACCTTGAGGGACGGCGTCAAAGGGGGCGCCAGGCTTGCATTGGTTGCCATGCTGCAGGCGGTGGCAGCCATGGCCTGGGGCACAGCCTCGTGTCCCAAGGTGGACAAGATCGCCGGGCCAGGCAACCAGTTCGTGACCGCAGCCAAGATGCTGCTGCAGGTAGGCGGAGTGGCAGGTCTGTGTGTGTTGCACTTAACATCTGGTACAGCCTTCTGGCCATCTGGCAAGCTTGCTGACTTGTAGAACCTGCAGCATGTTTTGTGTTTTGTTGGGTGAGCTGTGCGGGCTGCCGTAGGTCATCCTACTGCCTTGTCCTCACTTGCTGCACGTGCAGAACTCTGAGGCCATGGTGTCCATTGACATGCCAGCGGGGCCCAGCGAGGTGCTGGTGGTGGCAGATGCGGGCGCCCACCCCGCCCATGTGGCCGCAGACCTGCTCTCACAGGCTGAGCACGGCCCTGACTCCCAGGTGCGCTTGGTGCCAGCAACCCCACAGGCCCCTGATGACCCTGCCAGCAACAGCAGGCTTCACCAGGCTTGTGTACAAGTGGCGGTGTCGCGTGCATGCGGCCGTGATGTCCGTGTTGCTGCGCAGGTGGTGTTGGTGGCGTTGCCAGGCGCTGACCTGGAGGCTATTGCGCGTGAGGTCAGCAAGCAGTGTGACGCGCTGCCCCGCAATGAGACGGCACGCAAGGCGCTGTCGCACAGCTTCGCCATCCAGGTGCGTATGAGGAACCTCGCGTCGTGGTGCGCATGACCGCACCAGGTGTCCTGTGGAGCTCCATGCTTCCTCAACTGTCCACCGCTGTGTGCTGGCGCCATGCCCGCAGGTGAGCAGCGTGGACCAGGCCATTGACTTCTCCAACCTGTACGCCAGCGAGCACCTCATCGTCAACACTGAGGACGCAGAGTCCTGGCTCCCCCGCATTGAGAACGCCGGGTCGGTGTTCCTGGGGCGCTGGACGCCAGAGTCAGTGGGCGACTACGCCAGCGGCACCAACCACGTGCTCCCCACCTACGGCTACGCGCGCATGTACAGGTGCGGAGCCTGCGTGTGCATCGGTGCTGCGCCTGCCTCGCCTCCCCAATCCTGGGCAACGGACACGCCTGATGCGTTGTGCTGCACGTGCCTGTGCAGCGGCGTGTCTCTGGACAGCTTCCAGAAGAAGATGACGGTGCAGAACTTGACGCTGCAAGGGCTACAGAACCTGGGCCCGTCGGTGGCCAAGATGGCGGAGGTGGAGGGCCTTGAAGCCCACAGGCGCGCAGTCACCTTGCGGCTCGGACTGCCGTGATGCCATGCTGCTGCTTTGTTGCCTGCGTTGCTGAGTTTGGCAACCCCATGTGCGCCACTTTGACGAGAGCCCCACACATCCAGCCACATCCACCATCGATGAAGCAGCAGTCTCGCCATGCGAATGCGCCGCGCTGCCGCGGCAGCAGCGGCTCGCAGCGCCCCATCGTGCAGCCGCCTCCGCCCCAGGCGCCCCAGCAGCTAGCATCGTCGGAGCGCGGCGTGGCTTGCCAATCCATGGGTGGCCGTGGAGGCCGAGGAGGCAGTCGCAGCCCGGACTTTGGCGGCGAGGGGCTGCTTATCGGGGTGGGGGGTGGAGGCCGCCAGGGTGGACCAAACAGAGGAGGCCAGCAGTCAGGCGCGCCTCCCAAGCTGGTGCTGCCTGGGCGCAGCGGTCCTCCTGGTGGAGGAGGTGGACGCCTCATCATCCCTGACAAGGTGTGGCGCTGCGAGGGCAGGCGCAGCCGACCCTCTTCGACGCTTCGACGCTGCCGTGCGCAGCACTTGCCTTGCTGTTGCTGCTGGAATGCCCATGCAGGGAGTGGAGAAGATCCTTTCTGATGGCGCAGAGGCCCTGGGGCCTGAGATGGTGACGGTGACGGGTCCCAACCGGTACCGGCCGCCCGCAGGCTTCATGAACGACCAGCCCGACGACAACAGCCAGGTGCGCAAGTGCCCAGGGAGAGCAGTTCCCTGAGCTGGCTTCACTGGCAACCAAGGCGGCTTGTTGTGCTGTCTGCAGTTTGTGTCCATGCCGCCCGAGGTGATGATCAACAAGCTGCGGTCCCGCGCGGGCAAGTGGCACCAGCTGGCCAAGATGATGCCGGTGCTGGCACAGGCAGGCTATGACAGCAACTCACTCGACGAGGTGGTGGGCATCACACCAGCGCTGCAGGTACGGCAGCACTGCCGGCTGCGATGGGGCTGGAGGGAATGGCGAACGGAAGCAACGGGGGGGCACTGTCCTGGCATGTTCACCCCATCTTCCCACTTGGCCTGGCCGCAGAACCGCTGGATGGTAGCGGGCACCGTGTACGACTCCCTCGTGGCGTCTGGCAAGCTGTCAGAGGCGCGCCTGGCCGTGTTTGACCAGCGGGGTGACGAGCTGCTCTACCCCTTCAGGTTCCTCAACCAGGTGCGCACCCCCTCCTCCCCTACAGCTTGGCCGGGCACCTGTGAGGCCTCCACACACGTGCGTGTCAGCATGGTCCCAAGGGCGTGCGGCTGCTTGTGTGCGCGTGTGCGTGCGCAGGAGATGCGTGTGGAGGCCGCCGAGTACATCCTGGACAAGAACCTGGACCCAGCGGTGAGGGAAGGCTGGGGGTCAAGGGCTTGGCCGTTCGTCAACGCTGTGGGCGTGGGCGTTGGGGCTGTGCACGTCATGCTGTCGCTCGCATCTACACAGATGGGCGCTCAGCTGGTGCGTGATGCTGCCCTGCCTGCAGGAGTGTGAGGTGCTGGCGCGCGCCATGAAGGAGTGGGAGCGCCGGCCCCTGGAGCGAGCTGGCTTCAGCAACTCTCCGGGGGACTGCATGTCCTTCAAGCACCTCCGTGACGTGCGTGTCCTGCTCCCAGCAGCAGCTGCGGCCAGTGCCGGCAGACTTTTTTGGTTGTGTGCAGCAGCATGACGGCGTGCTTGTGTTTGCCCATGCAGGCGCTGGAGTGTCGCCGGCTGGAGGATGCTGAGGTCAAGATGGAGCTGGCCCTCAGCACAGCAATCACGGACGGGGCACGCGAGCGAGTGGTGAGCGGGTACAGCGGGGGTGGTGAAACCATTGCCAGCATCACCGCGGGTGCCATGCGTGCGCCTGGACTCATCATCGTATGTATGTTGCACCGCAGTTTGAGATGCTGACGCTGGTGCGCAACGAGGCGGCGAGTACTGGCGTCATCACTGGGGACGGCAGCAGCAGCGGGGGCCAGGCCACGCTCATGGTGCTGCGCCTGGACCCTGATGAGCTGGGCTTCAGGCCCATCCCCGTCCTGGGGCCACTGGGCCAGGTCAGTGTGGGCACCAGGGGCATGGGCGGCACAAGGGCGTGCAGTGCCTGACGGTCAAGCAATACGGTGGTGTGCGTACGCTGCTGGCATGCAGGTGGGGGCATCGGAGCTTGATGGCGCGCCACGAGCCAGCCAAGAGGGCGCGTTTGGCGCGTTCAACATCGACGGCCAGTCCGCCAAGTGCACCTGGGTGGTGAGCGTCTTGTGATGTTGCGTGGCACGCAGCGGCGGCCTCCCTGCTGTTTCCCCGCGTGGCACATGATGATGCCGCCCTCCACATTGATGCTGTGACTGCAGGCGCTGCCTCAATGGAAGGCCCTGGCCATGATGCGCCACCCGGTCGCCCTTTCCATCTCGGACTGCTCCACCGTGCCGGCCATCTTGGCGGGAGCCAAGGCAAAGGTGACTTGAACACCCGGCGCCCCAGCACACATGGCACGCAGTGGAGTCGCGGTGGAATCGTGTTGCTGAGGTGCTAGGTCCACCTCACGCTGCTCGCAGACGGAGGAGGACCGCAAGCGGCTGTCAGGCGCGGGGCTCGTGGTGGCGGACAAGAGCGAGGTGGACCCGGCGGACGCGGACGCCGGCAGCTACTACCTGGCCGCCACGGGCGGGCAAGGCAGCAACGCCAAGCTCGCGCTCGTGGAGGGCTCCAAGGTGAGGCGCACACCTGTTGCTGAGCGTCAAACTGAGCGCCAAACTGAGCGTCAGAGTGCTTGGCCCACACGCACGCCTGTGCCACTGCACCTGGACGTCCGCAGGTCAAGGAGCGCGGCCTGCGGCCCGTCGCGACCGTGGTGTTTGTGGCGCGGCCCCCGCAGCGCGAGCAGCCCGTGATCGGTTCAGACTCCCTGCTGCAGCTCTGACGTGCTTTTAACGCGTGATGAAGCAGCTGTCTGTCAACTTTGATTCAAATTCACGTTCGGCTCCATGTGCGCGGGCACCTCCGGGGAAGAACACCCGTGCCACGCAAAAGGCGGAGAGGCTGCTGCAGCGGCGCTCCACACCATAGCTTGAAGCTCCCACTATGGCGCTGCACACTCAGAGCAGCACGAGTCGCCAGGGCGCGCAGCAGCAGCAGCGGCAGGCGCGCGCTCTGCAGGTGCAGCTGGGCCGCGACCGCGTCGTGCGTCCAGTGGTCGCGAGCGCGGCGTGGCGATCGGAGCACGCCCACCGGCGCTTCGCGTGCCCGAGGGTAGGAGGAGCGTCGGCGGTCCCTCGCGGCCCCCTGGTCGTGCGCGCGGCCGCCGCTGGTGCCAAGCCGTGGAAGAAGAAGGACTGCCGCGTGGTGCTGGAGGACGGCAGCGTGTGGACTGGCACTTCCTTTGGTGCCAAAGGCACGCAAGTCGGCGAGGTGAGCAGCCCCCGCACAGCACAGGGCGGTCCACGACCTGCGCGCGCGCGCGCTCCTCTCTGCGCGAGCCTCTGCGGGGGCGCTCTCGCGCTCGCGACGTTGGGGGCGCCCAATGTTCGCAAACATCGTGCACACCTTCACCGTCGGCGCAGGTCGTGTTCAACACGTCCCTCACGGGGTACCAGGTGAGGAGCGACACCTCGAGCAGCACATCGCGCCCTGCAGCGGCGCCAGTGGCGCCCTCTCTGAGGGGCCGGGCAGGAGGGGTGCACGGACAAAGCAGAGCACCAAGCGCTCAATGCATTCGCAGGAGATCATGACGGACCCCAGCTACAAGGGCCAGTTCGTCGCCTTCACCTGCCCGCACATCGGCAACGTCGGCATCAATGAAGGCGAGCAGGGGGGGCGCGCACATCTCCAAGTGGAGAGCAGCAACTCTGCAGCTCCAGGGAGGGAGCACACTGACAGTGTGTGCACAATGCTGCTGCTGCTGCAGAGGACATGGAGAGCGACAAGTGCCACCTGGGCGCCATCATCGTGCGCGACCATTCCATCACGGTGAGCAACTACCGCTCGGCGAGCACGCTCGACGCCTACTGCAAGAAGCAGGGCGTCATCGGCATCTCGGACGTGGACACGCGCGCGCTCACCAAGGCGCTGCGCGACACGGGGTGCCTGGTCGGCGTGATCACCACGGACGAGAGCAAGACCACCGAGGAGCTGGTGGCCATGGCCAAGAGCTGGACCATCGTGGGCAAGGACCTGCTCTCAGTCGTGTCCTGCACGCAGCCGTACGAGTGGCGCCAGGTGCGGGGCTGGGGCGCGGGCGGAGGCGGGACCGCGCGATGTGGCAGCGTGCACAGCGTGCAGTACGTTCAGCGAATGCGCGCCACGCGTGCCTGTACCCTTGACGCAGGGCACCAACACCGAGTGGGAGTTTGCGCCCAAGGTCAAGCAGACGACTGGCAACGCGCCCTTGCACGTGCGTGGAGGTCGGCAGGCTGGGACCTGGGTGCGAGGCTCAGCAGCGCCGCTCTCCCCAGAGGTCGGGGTGTTTAATCGTTCGCTCGCGTTGCTTGTGCGGGGTGCTTGTGCAGGTCGTGGCTTACGACTTTGGCATCAAGCTCAACATCCTGCGCCGCCTGGCGTCATTTGGTTGCCGCATCACCGTGGTGCCCGCCACCTGGCCGGCCGAGGACGTGCTCAAGATGAACCCGGACGGCGTCTTCTTCTCCAACGGACCGGTGAGCCCGTGAGTGCACGGCACACATGCAAGCTGTGGGGAGGTGGCAAACTGACGCTGCTGCTGCTCGTGGTGGGTGATGGCTGCAGGGTGACCCCTCTGCCGCGCCCTACGCCGTGGCCAACGCAAAGACTATCCTGGGCAAGAAGCCAGTGTTTGGCATCTGCATGGGCCACCAGATCCTGGGCCAGGCCTTTGGAGGCAAGACCTTCAAGCTCAAGTTTGGGCACCACGGAGGCAACCACCCCATCCGCGCGCCAGGAGGTGAGCGGGCTGCGCGATAGCATGCTGCAGATGTTCGGAGAGGGTGCAGCCAGTGCTGGACATGAGTGCTTTGAGCCCACCTGTGCACCTGTGGGCCATGGCTGAGTGTGACCGTCACACTCAACACACTGCAGGCCGCATCGAGATCAGCGCGCAAAACCACAACTTTGCTGTGGACCCAGCGTCCCTTCCAGCTGGCGTGGAGGTCAGCCACATCAACCTCAACGACGGCACCTGCGCGGGTAAGCGCAGGGCTTGTTTGGGGGGCAGGCACCAGTGCATGCATCAGTGCATGGCATGACGCACGCACTGTGTCCTGTTGCATTGTGCAGGCATGGTGTGGCAGGACAAGCAGGCCATGACCATCCAGTACCACCCCGAGGCCTCGCCCGGCCCTCACGACGCGGACGTGTGCTTTGAGCAGGTGAGGAGGGGCCTGGGGTATGCCAACCACCCTGTGTTAGGCCTTGGCAGGTTGCTTATGAGGGCCTGGACGTCAGGCGGCTGTGCGGGACGCGCCGCCATCGGAACTGCCGCGTGTGCCTTTGCACCTGCAGTTTGTGGACTGGATGAAGGCGTCCCGCGAGGCCAAGGTGGCGGCGTGAGGACGAGCCCTGGGTGCTTGAGGCCCACCACACCTCTCCATTGCTTCGGCTGGAGGGGTGCACGACTCCGCCGTTCATCATATTGTCTCGTCAGGAGATGGGACTGACTCTCCTCATGTGGGCTGAACTCATCTGCTGGCCCGTGACGCACAGCTCAGTGCGGGCCCCGGACGTTGTGATGCGTGCGTGCGAGCTTCGCGGCTGGGGCCCAGGTGGCAGCGAGGCGGGAGGGCATTCTGCGCATGTTCCCTTTGTATGGGCGTGGCACTTGGCCAGTTGCTGCGCATTGATGCCTTTTACGACCAACCGACACGTATTACATGCAAGACCTCGTCTCCGGCAAAAGCAGTGTGTGTGCTGAGCTTAACATCTGGTACAGCCGTGGCAAGCAGGTACTCATATCAATACCAATACATACGCATGCAGCATGGGCAGGCGCCTCGTGCAGCACGCCGCCCCAGTTAGCGACCTCTAGCTTCCCCTTAGCCTCCGCCTCGGGTCCACTGTTAAAGAGCTCCTGGCGGTGTGCAGTTCAATGCTGAACAGTGTGCAGTGCTGGACAGTGTGTGCAGTTCAGCCCTGCTGAGGCGGCGATGGCGAGGGAGGCGATGGCTTGGTGGACGATGGCGCAGCGTCGGGCGGTCCGTTCATGGCAGCCACCTGCAATGGCCACCAGGGCACTGGCCCTTGCTTATCAGCACGCATCCTCACACAGATGCGGCAACCTCTCAACCACGTTGTTCGCTCACCCGCGCCTTCTCGTGTTGAGCGGCGAGGTCGTATGGGTACTGCACGCGCAGCGAGCTGCACACACCAGGCAAGGTGGCACCTCCATTCACATCAACAGGTCCACCGCCAGGCGGCAAAGCCTCTGCTTGCTCACCTGGGCTTTTGCACACGCGAGTCCAGCGGCTTGATGAGGTTTGGTGGGCACAGCACAGGGCGGGAGTCAATCATGATAACGCCCTTGGCCGGGTCCGCCATGCGCTGGAACGCCCAGACGCTGACGTCCAGGTGCGGCATGTCTCCGCAGCACCAGCGGCGGTTGCTGTAGGCGTTGTTAGGCTTGGCGCAAGGGCTGCACGCACAAGCACACGTGTGTGGCAGGTTGAGCGCGCATTGGGTCAGCGGTGGGGAGCTTACCGGGAAAGCCGACAGTTTGACGCCACACGCACACACACAACGTGTGTGGCCGGACGTTGGTGCCTTGGTGGCTTGGTGACTGCATGCTCTGGCCTGGGCTGGCGCGTAATCTTTCCTCGCTGCTGATCCGTGCTGCCTTGGTTACCGCGGCTGGGCCGCCCCGTTCGCAAGCGCACACACACACACCACGAGTCGGTGACGAGGACGGTCACAGGGGTGGTGGACTTGCAGTCCTTGGTGCGGTCCAGCTTTGTCCCTGCAGTGCACGCAAGCGCTCCGCGTGGGCCGTGAGCCCGTCATGCATTGACACTGCCAAAGCGCGGTGGCGGTGGACAACTCAACGCGACGCGCTCACCCAATCCGTCAGTGAAGACGCCCGGCACGCAGCGGATTTCGTAGCACCGCCTGCGGCACAGGGCGTCGCAGGGCCAGCAATGGTTGTGGCCTGGTGAGCAGCACCGGCGGCTGAGCATGGCGGCGATCTGCAGAGTTTGGCACCACACGCCACAGGCGCTCACCCGCAGCTGCCAGCAAAGTCAGGGTGCCCTTCGTTCAGTGCGGCCACCAGCCAGTTGCTGCGGTCCTGCCCGAGCCGGTCGCCAAGGTAGCCGTACATGCACGACCCCGAGTGCACCGACATCCAGGGGCTGTCATCGTACCTGTGCACACACACCGCGCAGAGAGGACAGCAGCATCCATGCCTTTGCCCAACTGTGCAGGCTAACGAGGCTCACGAGGCTTGGCTCAGAGGCTGGCGTTGGGTCGGTCTGAACTCAGAGTGCACACCCACCAGGTCGCACGGCCTGTCCTCCACTCCGCAGCCCGAACAGCCTGAAGCGAGGCGCCAAGCACCAGCGTGACGATGAGCGCCAGCACGGGCGTGGCGGTTCGAATGGCCATCGCGGACTGCCAGCTCAGACGGTCGAGCGTTGGATGCGCTGCGCGCGGGGGCAGCGGGCGATGCGTCGACTGCGCTTTGGCGGAAGTGCGCTCGAGGCTCATTGGTATACCGATGGTGGAGTGCGATGGTGGCAATGCGCCGGATGTCGTGCGATCGTGCGAGCGCGCACCTGCTGGCGTTGAGTTCGAAGGTCGAGTCTTCGGCGGAGTCGCCTGCCCGTGCCGTCTATGCGGCAGCGCTGGTGACAACTGCGCAACTTGATACTGGCGCTGCTGGTGCTCTCATCCGGCCGGCGACAAGCCCTAGGTCTTAGTCGTGACTCGTGGGAGAGCGCACAGAGAAGCAGGAGAGGCTCTAACATCTAGCGTCCTTCACCAGCACCAGCACCACCATGTTCAGCGTCGCCTCCCGCGTCGCTTGCCGGGCACCCGTGGCGACCCGCCCAGAGGCGAGTGGCACGCAGAGAAGCAGCCGCTCCGGCGCGGGCAAGGCGCGGCAGCACTCCCGCCAGCAAGGCAGCGCGTCGTGGAGTCGCCACAGCGCAGCAGGGCCCGACTGTTTGCGGCGGCTCACCGTGTGGCCACAACGCGTAGTGCCCCGCTCTGCTCAGCGGCTGATTCTCGCTGCGTTGCTGCGTGGTTCCCGTGCTGCAGGTTGCCTGCGAAGCCCAGGCTGCTGTGTGGAAGGGCGCCAAGAAGGCGCAACGCAAGCGGCCCATCAAGGTGCGGCGCGTGCAGAGCGTGGGAGTGGAGCCCAAAAGACATGCAGGCCATTTGGGCACCGCAAATGCCGCAGGGCCGAGGCCGCCATCATGCACGCAGCTCGCTGACGCGTGCCGGTCGCTGTGCGTTCCACGCATGCGCAGTACACGCCGGCCGACCGCAACCGCAAGCCGGCCGTCTACCCGGCGCAGCCAGCGCCCCCTCCAGATGTCGTCATCATCAGCGCCGAGAGCAGCAAGTAAACCAATCAGCAGCATGGGTCCTCACGTCGTGTGTGCGTCTGCACAGACCATGGACATGTGACCACGCGGCGGCGGCGGCAGGCAGTGCAGCAGAGGCAGCGCCACCTGGCTCTGTGTCATGCACGCCCTGTCGTGCTCGGCACTGCCGAGGATTCGTCTGTGCGTGATGGCGCGCACAGCGGCGACTCCTTGCGCCATTTTTGCTGGCAAGGCGAGGGGAGGTTTTTCAGCTTGCCACCTGCCTGCCCGCCCTGCCCTGCCACGGCTCTCCTGGACTGCCCTGCAACTTTTCTGGTACACCCCGGGGGCTTGCAGATTGTCGAAGCTTGGAGCGGTGCGATGGCCAGCGGCAAACTACGCGGTGCGTGGAAGTAAGGAGCGAGCAGCACTCACCTCCGGTGGAGTCCTGCTTGCGACCATCGCACGTACGGCCAGGATCGCCGCGGCGCGAGGCAGCAGCAGCAGCGCGCAGCAGCCCAGCGGCGCCACACAAGTGAGCAGGTAGCAGCTGCTGCTGCTGCTGCGAAGGCAG